>BMAV01011916.1:0-169819 GCA_019973955.1 Trichonephila inaurata madagascariensis | reverse complement strand
CAACATTAATATCAGATCAAACAGTTCTGAAAAATGCACCTTTTGAAATTTTGTGCCTTTTAGATTATAATAATGCAATAAATACTCGTATTTTCATAGCGATAACATAGGAAGTTAAATGTTGGTTTAACCGGAACTCTAAAGAAATCGAGATAAGTAACTGAAAAATGTGTATTAGATTCACATTGAAAAATGAGTAACATGTTAGAACGTATAATACTTTTCAGTATAATTTACTGAAGTAGGAAAATTATTTTAATTTCAGTAATATTAGAATTTTTTTGAAAGAATATATATACATATATACTTTATATATATACGTAAGGATAATTAATTTACATCTAAAACAGAATCTCCTATTTACAATATAGCATTTATTTTCCATAACGTATTCGAATCTTATATTAAATAGCTAATTATTAATTATTTTTCAGAAAATATATACTAAACATAACAATTTTGATCCCAGTTCATTAATTTTATGGTCTTCGAATGTACACGTTACCATGCTTTCTCTCCAATCAAAACTTAAATTAAAAAGTAATGATTTAGCAATTCGGGATATATATATATAATTCATTTAAAATTCGGGGTACTTAGCGTTGGTCTGTTTTAATGAAAAGATGTGTCGATCTCTAGAGGAATAAAAACTACTTTGTTTTCAAAAAGTTCTCGATGCTAACTTCTAAATAATACATATTATTGCAAAAAATTTTCAAATTCGTAATTTGAAAACGTAATAATTTGTGATGCTTCATTTTTAAGAAATTTGCTTTGTATTATATATTCTATTATATATCTTTCAGACTGTTAAAATAGGTTTAGAATAATAATTTAGATTAAACTTCCATTTATTACGAAATATTATTCCATATTTTCTCAGGCCATCATCATTTCTAATTCGATACATAATTTTGTATTTTTTTATCTTTATTAATATTTTGGTTAATAAGAAAATCAAATGAAACATAGGTAACACGCGACAGATTTAAATTAAATATTAAAATCAAGAATAGACTTTGAAAATTAAACATCCCATTTTTTCAAATTATAATTACCAATTCCTTCGAATATTAATATAATAATAATACTCCTTTAAAATTTAAAAGAATAGATTGAAACTGGATATGAATGTGCCATTAATTTGTCAGAAATTTTAAGAATATATTGATTTTAACTAGATGGTAGTAGTTTTCTCAATAATATTTGTAAATAATCTCGAAGAAATTTTTAAAACTTAAAATTTCCTTTTAGGATTGCTATTAAAATGCAGATAGAGGCAATTAAAAGTATTGCATCACTCTTATTTTTTTTTATTCAGAAATTTCTTTAAACATTACTTTTTTAATCTGTTTAAAATGTTGTAAAAATGAAATTTAACATACTGTATGTAGTATAGAATAAATAATATAAACCTTTATATATATATATATATATATATATATATATATATATATAGTATATTTAGCTAATGTTTAAGATTTTATTTACTAAGTATCATAGTAATAGGTTTAACACTTTTTCTTGTTTCTTACTTATTTTTTTTAGTATAATTTTTTTTTATAAAATAAATTAGACCAGATTTAAACACTATCAATTTAAGTTTTTAAATGCTCAGAAATGATCGAAATTATATTAGAAATCCTTATTGTTAATGAAATGTATCTGTTCACCATTCTCATGTTTGTGAAGAAATTCATTGGATTTGGGGCAAATTACATTCGAAAACGCACTAAAAAATTTTCATATAACAATGGAATGTTTTTCAAACATTTTATATACAACTTTCATGAAACTTACAATGAGAGATGCTTATTCCAACCATTAATTTATCATTCTGAAAACATTACATAAAAATTTAGCTTCGATGTTAGTAATAAAATAATTGAATTTGGATTGCATTTTAAAATTCAAATATCGAAGAATTTTAAACCACTCCTAAAATCCCTTGCGCACCATATAACCACTAATGGATACCTTCCATGTATAGGACAAAATCTCATTGGGGGATACATGGCTTATTTAGGTGTACAGTGAGTATAACCAGCACAGGAAACGTTTTAAGGTAGATTTTCTCTCTCTTTTATTGGATTTTTATAAAGTTACAAAAGTTAAGTTACAAAATACCTGTATTACAAAAATTTGAAAAAACACACGAAAATGAGAATTTAAACTACAAATCTCTTCGTGACATTACTTGAGGTGTCTCTTGGAACAAAAAAGCTTTTTATTTGATGCATTGTCACTTTTGTTTCATTTCTTCATCACAAATAAACAAATCCGTATCATAGTCATTGCCGTATTCACTGGTTTTCTGCAAATATCGTCATTCAATATCACTTTCGCTGAAATCCAACGACGATGTCATATTGGCAAGAAAAGTAAAAAGCAAACAATAAAAATAAGTATACAAACTTTAAAAAAGAAAACGGAATACGAATCAATGAGTGGCTTAATCAGCGTCAAAACGAAAAATGAAGTATGCGTCGTAACGTCAAAATCAGTATCCCCAGAAATTAGACATTTGCGCGTACGTTTGAAAGCGCAGTCTGGTACGCAAGGGGTTAAAATAAGAAAATGGTCTTTACCCCATAAGGAACTTTAAATGGCATTTCTTTATCTTTACTTTCTTTACAGCCCTGAAACAAAATTTTATTACACAATATCTAAAGGCTCATTAAAGCTAAAGAAATATCAGAATTTGTAAATTTTTAATTATGTATCTTGTAATTCCAAACTTTGTAACATTTACATTTTGTTTTACGAATATCACTCAAAATGAACACATAATTCAACTGAAGGGTGAAAGAAAGAAATATTGAAATTGGAAAATAAAACTTCTCTGTGTGGCGTTTTCATATTTAAACGCGATATAAAAAAAAATTAATTTATAGTTCAGAAATGTGCTTCTGATATTCTCTAATAAAACGAAAAATTTAGATTTTTTCCTCGGGATGAAAAATATTTTAGAGTTATTTTACCATTCACAGACACCTAATAAATTTCCAATGCTAAATAGTAATTCGCAGCACTCTTTATAATATATTTTATTCCACAATTTTCGACAGACCAACTAATCTTCTTGAACTTTTTATATTCTTCAAATACTGATGAACTAAATGCATCTATGAACGAGTTTCGAACGTTTCCTCACTATTTGAGTTATTGCATCTATATAATGATAGTTAATCATAAAATAAATTAAAATCGTCAAAATAGCAAAAGGATAAATTTTAATAATGTAGGATAAAAACGTGGGAGTATATTAATCATTAAACTCTTACAACTAAACGTCTTCGTAAAAAATATTCAAAATTACATCATTATTCTTTAGCTAATTTTTTGTTGTAAAACAGTTAAAATACGTAATCATTAATGCTTTATAATTTAATGAATTTCTAAAGATATTGCTTCATATTCTTTAACTCTAACTTCTGTAATCATATAGCAATAATTTCTATCATAATTTGATTCAAATTATCATAGCTTGTCAGCCCGCAATACAAGTTTGGGAATAAAAACCCTGTTTGTTTATTTTATTAAAAATGTAGTCAACAAAACAAAGCAAAAATACTAAATATTTAAATACAGTATTTTTAACCCCATAACGGTTATGTATACAGCGAGGCTAGAGAAGCACGCTTCTCTCTCTAAGCCCCCCTTCGGTATGCTAACTGCCTCTGGACTTACATATACTCGCTAAGATGGTGAGTTGCCTCTGGGCGTGTATTTGCTCCTCAATAAGCCGGTGCGTTAAACAGCGTTTAGCGTATACATGCACCTTTCTGAATTACGATCCCTTGGATTACTCTGCTTTTAGTAAAACTATTCCCAAAGCTTTTGAATTCTACAAATTGAATTTGAAATTGTTTACGAAAGACTTATTTAATTCAGAGAAGATGTGAAGAACAGAAATTGTGGAAAGAGGATGTTCCTGAAATAGTGGAAGTGTCATTAGCTGTGTAGTATTGCTCGTGTTTATGATTCAGTAAGTCATTATTTCTTCTTCATTGTACTTTCGCTTCCGTTTTCGTTTACCGTATGCAATAAAAGTATCTGATCTCAAAGAAGAAAATACTCCGAAACAGTGACGATTAATACTTTTTCACAAATTTTTTATAAAGCATAATTCAGAAATTCCACGTCAATACACCATGACCCGCCAAATGTCAAAAGTTATACGCTGACTTTTTCCTATGATTTACTGCAGGCGCTCTTTCCGGACATAATACAGTCAATGTCTTCAAAGAAAAATGCATCGATGAAATGTGTTGTTTGTTCAAGGTAACAAAATTCTGCGTGAATCTCGCTATCATTGCACTGTATGTGGTGTTGGTTTATGCCTGACACATATTTCAGGATCATTTAACAGCTTAGTTCTAAAATCTTTTTTTGTTACATTGTTACTCTATATTTTAAAATTAGAATTTAGATTTTTTTTCTTCTCTTTTTTATTTTGTGAAAGTAAAAAAGTTTTTAGATTGTAAAGCGTGCGTTTTTTTTTTCTCCAATATATCACATAATTATATTCGCCTTTGTGAAAAATGGTTTCACTGTGGAGCAAGACTCATAATATTTCCTCTGCGGGTAGGAGAAAAACTTTCCACCCATAAAGAATTTTGTCAAGTTCAATGTTTTGTTCCCATTCATATGAATATAGCTTTTGTTCATATAGCTTATCTATGTAAACATAATAAATATTAAAATATACTGAAATAACAGTCATTATTGAGAAATGTATCAACAATTCATAACCTCACAAAAAGTTGGAAGAATTATTTAGTTTAATTAATGTCTGTGTATTTGTTAATATTCTTTCATTAAGTACATATAGCTAAATTCTGCTAAGCTAGTAATTTGAATAAAAAAATAATCTTGATAAGAGTGACGAAATAAATAATTTTCTTCAAACTCAGTTCAAAAATATAAATAGTTTTAGCTAAATAATTAGAAATTTTTAATGTCTATTTTTTCCAAAACTGGCGTAATACTGGTTTATCCTATTTCTTTTCCAGACAGAAAACAGCAACAACAACAGCAAAAAGCAGTCCCTTGGGTGAAATTTATTTCACCAGCAATTTTGCTCAATTTACGATACTTTTTTCCCTTCTGTTTTTTTTCTTCTTGTACTTTCTTCCAACTACATTCTCTTTTGACCATAAAAACAATCATAATTCACTTTCTAAATTACTCAAAGCACGAAAGCAGAAAGCTGAGTGTAAAACGATAAGGGGGAAAAAATCGGATTAAAATAAAAAAAAACGCTTTTTGCTAACCAGAATTTATCAGTAACAAGTTACTCTTAAATAACCAAATTTCACGACAGGTTTGCTTAAGGGAAATTATTAAATGTTTTTCTAAGCTAAAAAATAGTATTATTATTTTTTTGTCCCCTTAAAATTTTAAATTAAGAATTAGAGTATTAGTTCTTTATTTATTTACATTTATTCAAGTATATTAGATCATTATGTTACATAATTTCCTTTCATTCTTTTTTTTATTCGTGTAATAAGTAATATTCATTCATTATAAATATTTGCTGTTGTTATCGTGTATGACAAAAAGCACAGCAGAAACGATGATAAAAATTATATAGTGCCTAACGCGTGAACCATTGACTTGGCAATGCCCTCAGCCTTGTCTGTATATAATGTGTCCATGTTACAGTCAATATTACTCTTGAAAAGAACAAGAGTAATGGAAGAGCAGCTAAAAAAGTGTTCGGGATCCCGGCGTGATCGGGCTGGGCTTGCACTCCACATGTTCTTGATCTGTCAGGCAGGATCTTCATGCCTTTGAAGTGTATTGTCCTTATTGTGGTTATGGTCACCGTAATCTTACGGTAATAATTTAATTCTGATAGTGAGAATTTTTTCCGAGGGTTTACAGGTGGCTGCGGTATTCTAGTGGTCAAAGTAATTGACTTGTAACCAGCATGTCATGAATTCTAACCAAGTATCGCTGAAGCTCCGCCGTGTAGGGGAGAGATGCACATTAAATCTGCCGAGAGCTCAAACGTCCTCCAGTTGGTGTGGTGTGGTGTTAGAAGAGGGGGTGCCTGCTTAGGTGTCGTCCTCGTCACTTGACCATGGTTCAACATCATGAGGTCCGTCGACAAAAGCCCTTGAGTAGCTGAACAGTGCGACGTTAATATTCACACACTCGCCCGAGGGTTTGAGCAGAGCTTCTGTTTTTGATTGCTTTGGCATCAAAAACCAAACAATATTTTTTCTTAAACACGATTTCAGTTATAAAACCCCTCCCTTATAGTGGCTATTGATGCTGAATGCTTTGCCGTGGAGCCTGGGCTAGAATCCTGGAGAAGTGCATAGATGTTTATAAATGTGTAGGGTCTTTTCGGCATGAGAGTACTCTAAATAGCCATCGAGCGGCAAATCCTCACTAGAGATTGATGGAAGGGGAAGAGGGATAGGAGAAACCAGACTACTCCCTGTAAAATTATCAAACGTTGACCTGTCTGCGGAGAGTGGAAATGTTGGAGAGAGTGCTGCTTTACTGAACTTAAATTATTCTTTTCAACTGCATTAGTCAACTCTTATTTTAGACTTCTTTTTGAGACAAATACTTTCTTGGACATTATCGTCCAATGCAGCTATGGACATTTCCATTAGAGTTTAGAGTTTGCAGGCGATACTTCTAACTAGTGTAGTCTGATGCTAAATATTGCAAAATTTTTTTCAATAACTTGCCGCTACAAAGGAGCCTTCTTGGAACTATGTGACTCCTTTTTCATGCATTTTTTTTTGTCGGTTCACATAAACAGTGCTTTGAGCCGGCGCAATTTTTTTCTTTTGGGTATCTGGTGCTTTGTCTTTTATGTAATCTCTATAAAAATTTTGTAGTTTCGTGATATTTTTTGTATTAATAAAACTACCCTGATTATGTTTACAAAGTCACCTTCATTTCAGTCTGATTCAGTAACTCCTATTTCTCAATTTTTACATCAGATTCATGTTAGTTTCTGTTAAATATTGAAAGAGCTTATTTCGAATCCTTCAGTACGAAGGCAAATCTCATTTGACATTCTCTATTTGATTGTCATTATATTATTAGGGCAAAATGCATCTCTATGACTCCAACTGTTCTATTGAAAATCTTAACGCACACGCCAACATGTCCCTTTTGCTATATAATGCATTACGATGTCAACTCCCATAATTTGCAAACACAATTCTGATAGTACTTTAAAAATACTTCTCTTAAAAATAAGGATAAGTCCATTAAGTATATCAGTAAATATACTTAATTCTAGGATATACGTATGTCCTTGGTGTTTTGAAAAGTGAAAACATATGAAACACATTAATGATGTCTTTATTTTTTGGAGAATCATCTACTTTTATTTCAGTTTCTCTGAATGCTTAACATGGCATTTTAAGCATACTTCTTTACTTTGCCTTTTGACAGTAAATTGTTTATCACTGAACAAATATATACTTTTTAGCTATTGTTAACATACTTAGATAAAGAAAAACGTTTTGAAAGCAGCATAGTTTCTGTTTACGGATAAGAAGAATCTAACCATTTTACTATTCATAGCTGAGGAAAATTATAAAACAAAACAAAAATATACAACTTCAATGCACAATAAATCAAAAACAATGTGAGACACACATTATGTGTTACCAATAAAAAAAATTGTGTGGGACTATTTTAAGTTTTGTGTTAGACAGCTACAGATGTTCTATGTGTGAATCCTTAGTTACAACGAGTCAGTAATCCATTTCCGCCCAAACGCGTGTCTATATATTTGAATCAAGCTCATCGATAGCTGCTTGATACGCTGTTTCAGCTCCGCTAAGCCAACAGAAAGGGGTGGGGTGAATACCTTGTCCCTTATTGTCCCCACAGAAAGAAATCACAAGGAATTAAGGTAGGACTTCCGGATGCCTATTGGAAGAGTAGCATTTTGTAGTCCACTGCTTATCCAATCCATTGGTGAGGGAAATATTCATCGAAAGAATCTTGCACGTAGGCCGACCAGTGTGGTGCACCATCCACACTGGTTATCCTCATAGACAGAAATCACGAGGAGTTAAGGTAGGACTTCTGAATGACCATTGGAATAGTAGCAATTTGTAGTCTACTGCCTATCCAATCAATTAGTGAGGGAATTGTTCATCAAAGGTATCTTGCACGTTGGCCGATCAGTGTGGTGCACCATTCACTTGGAGAATGAAGTTGTCAACGCCGTCCAAAAACTGTAGCATCAACCAAAGAGTTAATGTATCTAAAAAAAACAGCTGCCGCTACAGTTTTCTCAGGAAAAAGAAAAGAGGACTGAATACTTTCTTTCTGGACACTGCATACAACACATTTATGTTAGGGGAATCTCTCCCCTCTTACACAGTGACTTTTGTCTGAGTCACTCCCATCAGGAGTAAGACACAAACTTTAAGAGAACATCTATCTAATGGTTTATTGAGGATTTACGTGTCTTCTACTGTTACTGTTTTTCAGCATCATAAAAGTGTATATTTTGTGAACCACCCTGTATTTCCCGGGACCTTTTCCCTCCTTTTGAGAACTTAAGTAAACTTTTACGTAAATTTCATTACAAGACTTGCATAAAAGTTCCATCTTCCTCCATATAATGATGGTATTCGATAGCAACACAGTGAACAGCTTTAACTAGAAACTTTCTGCAATAATTCAGAAAATGTAGCTTGTGTGTTAAAATGTAATTTTCTTATAATTTGAAAGATATCATACTAGTGTCGTATAACTGACCTTGATATAGGATCTCAGTATTACTGCTCTTTTCATCAAATTGGTTCTTTCTTTATACAGAAAACTTTCTTTTTTCTTTTAGAAATACGACTTATAGTTTTTCTATATTTTCCTGTTATGAGATCCATAGTTTCTACATTTGTCAACAAATGCAGTCTAAAATGATTTTTAGGTCTGTAAAGAACTATTTTTTTTCAATTAAATCCAAAAGTGTTTGAATAAATATTGAACAACATGCATACGCATGTCTGAACGAATTATAAGCAAATAATACTTATTTCCCTCAGGAATTCAGTTAAAAGGTTTTGATGCCATCCTGAACACTTGGTAAACAAATATCTGAAATAAAACTATGTGAGGCTTTGTCAAAAAATATCAAATTATCAAAGTACATAGCAGCTTTCTTTGTATGACAATATAATTAAAACAAAGTGATTGGCCGTATGAGTGGATTAAAGGAAATTGAAACTACCCTAACTCTCCCTCCTCCCCTCCCCTAAAAAACTAACTCAGTAAAAAATGTATAAAACCGAATGTTGTGTTTTTGTGTGTTTCTTAGAGAACTTAATATAGTATTAATAGAAAGGCTAAAAATTGTTTTCAATACCTTGATCATTTTAATTTTACATATTTTAAATGTGTTTTAGATATTATGGTTGCTTTGGTCTTATTTTTTCTTAATCCTCATATTGCGGCCCGAGTGAAATAGCTGTCATATGTATGTGGCCTAGGGAAGAAAAAGGTTGAGTACCTCTGATCTACCCCTTTACTATGATAAATTTCATGGGCCCCGTTCTGGCACTGCCAAACACAAGTGGCATTCGCAACAACAACAATTAATAAATAAAATTATATCATATATACTTAATAAAACGTTTATTTCTAGAAATTTAAATAGCCTATAATTAATTTTTTTGCCTTCTTTTACCAACTCTAAAGACTACTGATTATGAGCATCTTTGTTTTGAATCATGGTCAAGTGCCGATGATATTATCTGAGCTGATACATCATGCTCTTCATTAATCTACTTGAGAATTTTGAAGTACAGTCTGATTTAATATTAAGCAGCTTACCATTGTTCTATAAAACCGACATTAAGCAGAGTTAAGAATGCGGAAAATTAAAAAATTCCTTTATGCACGGTTTCTCAAATTGTAAGGCCCCCCCCCCCCCCTCCCTAGGGAGGCGTGATAACTGCATGAAGGGGGAGGCGAGCATATTGAAAAGTCGAAAGCAAAAAGATTATTTAAAATATTACTAATTTACTGAAAGTAAAAAAGCAAAATATAAATTTGTAGATAATAAAAAATAAAATACACATTTATACAGTAATATTATGCACTTATAAATGTATCAGTACTGCGCAATGCATTTTATAATTAATTTAACATTACTAAATTAATAACATGTTTGATAATTACCAGTGACCCCGTGGACTTGGCATGTTGAAAATTATATACAAAAATGAACATCTTGACCAATTCTACGGTTTATAATTAATCCTTTAAGTCTCTTTTAAGAGTTACGCGATTCGTTCCCCAATAACATTGTTTTCAACGTAGGCGCGTGTATATGTTGTATTGGTGGAGAGGAGAGAAAAGGAATGAGAAAAAATTAGCAAATCTTCTGAAATAAGTTAAATTCTTCGCAAACACTGTCAAAGTCCTTTTATTTCATCTCAAAGCTTTTGGAATAGTTTTATGTAAAGCAGTGCACAGAAAATATCGTTCTTCGGAAAGATGTATACATACGTCCAGGGCAATTAACACTTTGACTGAGCGAGACGTTTATGTACGCCAGTGGCACTTAAAAAGTTAAAGTCGTGTTGTTGCTTTTGCGACGAAGTATAGTATTGCAGAATTCAATACATTATTATTGTATGTAAGGGGGGCGATGAAAATTAAAATGGAATATCGGGTCACAAATACTGAAAGTTTGAGAAGCACTGTCTTTATGCCTCTTTAATACTTCAGATTAGTTAAAAAAACTTAATATAAAGATAAATGTGTACACATTTAATGCTTAATTTTTAAGTATTTCGTATTTTGCTTTAGCACGAGTTCATACAATGTACGAAAAACTCAAAATATAAATTCAGAATAAATGTAAGATATGCGTATAATGCGTAGTTATATCCATTGAAAGTACGAAATGTGTGGAATACAAAATACAGATGCTGAAACATTAATATATGTTAATTCTTTAAGCCAGTGTTTCTCAAACTGTGGGGAGCACACCCTTTAGGGGCGTAATAACCCTATGGTGAAGGGACGAGCAAATTGGAAAGCCGCTAACAAAATATTATTTGAAAAAATTATTAATTTACTGAAAGTAAACAAAATACATTCTGACGTAACAAAAAATAAAATATACAATTACACTAATATAATACACTTATAAATATATCAGTACTGGGTAATGTATAATATTTTATAATTAATTTAACATTAGTAAGTTAAGAGCAAATTTAATAATTACTAGTGACCCCATGGGCTTGTCATATATAAAATTATATACAAAAATTAACTCTTATCTTGATAATTTGTACTGTTTATAACAAATTCCTCAAATACCGATTTAAAATTACGTGATTCGCTCCCCGATGCCACCGTTTAATACGTAGGTGAGCGTATATGGTGTATTAAGGGGGGAGGAGGATAGAAAAGGAATAAATAAGCAAATCCGTCGCAAATACTTTCAAGGTCCTGTTAATTGTATTCCAAAGCCTTCGGAATAATTTTATGGATAGCAGTGGACAGAAAAATTCGTACTTCTGAAAGACATATATAATTCCGGGGTAATTAATGCACTCGCTGAATGTGACGTTTATATACGCCGGTGTCGCTGAAGAGATTACAAGTCGTATTGTAGCTTTAACGTCAAAAGTGTTATTAAATTCAATGCATTGTTATTGTATGGAGGGGGATGAAAATTATGATTGAATATTGTGTCGGAAGTATTGAAAATTTGAGAAACACTACCTTAAGGTATACGACTACGTTCGGAACCGTGGTTTTGTAAAAGCTTATAAATGAATAATATTTATGATATTTAGTGTCACTTATATATATAGATTAGAATACGTGTATAAAATTGTTTTAGGAATATTGTTATAATAAAAAATTATTTAAATACAACATTTTGACGAAAAATGAACATAGAATGACCAATTCTTAAAGCATTCTCCTTTTATGAAAAATGCTTCTATAATATTAATATTTTACTTGTATATAGCTCAAACAGTACAGAGCCTGAACCAGGATTTTTGAAAAATAAAACTTAGAAGTGGATTTATCCATATTTTAGTACAACAGAGGGGAGAAATTTTAAGAAAAAAACGCTGATAATTAATTCAATTGGTTGTAACTCTGAAAACAATGGGAATTTTTCCAAAATCCTAGTTCAGGTCCTCTGGAGAAGTCATTATTTTATATAAGCACACACACACACACAAAATAATTTTATCATAGAAGAATTTTTTATAAAAGGAGAACGTTTTGAAAATAGGTTATTATAAGTTAGTTTTTTACCAAAGTATTGCAATTAAATAAATTTTGTTTTGTCCTAATATCCTTTAAACAATTATTTATATGTATTTGAATCTAAGTGACACTAAATATCATTAAAATTATCCAATTATACACCTTTTAAAATCGCAGTTCTGAACGTATTTGGATACCTTAAACGAATATTCTATGTTTGTTATGATATCCACGCATTTGAATGAAATACGGCATGCAATAGTACATTGACAAAAGATTGTGCTTCATGTAAGCTAATTATTTTTGCACTTCATTCCAAGTTAATTACTTTTTACTTTATTCCAAATAATAATTTAATTACTTGTATCATTTTTCGATATTTTAAATTTAATTATGCTTGTTAATTGGCAAAATGAATACTGACAATGAGGTATTCTAATAAGTAAGCATCCCCGCTCTATTTTTAAAGCTGTTTAATCCTTGTTGCATTCTTGAATAAGCACACGATACAATTATTTAATTATTTGCATATTAGTACGCAAATATCGTAATAATTAAAGTCATTATTTAATTTTACTTCATTAGGAAGAATTTATTATGTTAATGGATATACCTATTTAGAGAATTAATTAAATTTTAATTAAGAAAAGCTTCTCATTTTTCCAAGCAAAAGATTTGAACGTCTATATTAAATTTAATGTAACTGCACCTAAGGGAATTGAATAAGAATATTCATTATTGTTTATAATAACTGCTTAATTATTCAAGTGGTTAAAATTTTTGTATAAATGTATCACGGGAAACGATTTCTCTTTTCATATTATTCCTTTAGAAATTGTCAAAGCAAAATTAAATAAAAATTTTAACATTTTTACCATGCATTTCAGTAAAAATAAATGTTTGAAAACATTAACAGCTAGTATAATATAAATATTTTTACAAAGTTTTAAAAATAATACGTTACTTAACATTTTAATTAAATTTATCAATTAATTTATTAGTTGAAGTTTTTTTTTATGATTGTTCTTGCAATTTTGCTATATGATTTTTCTGTGTTTAGGGATTTTAAGACACGAGTCTTTTTATGTGATTTTATATAATAGCTTGTAATAGTATTAAATGTAAATTAATTAAAATAAATTGTTAGTTTTTATTTCTCAAGTATATAGATTTTTTTAAGTGTCTTTTATGGAAGTATTGAAAAGTTTCTGAAGAAGATACGTAAATGGCTATTTTCCGGAATAAATGCTGTTTCTCTCTCTCTCTCTCTCTCTCTCGTAAGACTGGTTATCACTCATGTTGTTAATACTACGATTCAAAATGTATTTTAGAAAAGAACATTCTGTAAGAATAAATTTATAATGTTAATATTAATTTAAGTGAGAGCGATTTTAAGATATTTTATTACTCATATACGTAAATATTGATATAATGTTCATTGCGAGTCCCAGTAACTCGATTAAATAACCAGTAATGGAAACATAATTTGTCTGATTGAATACCATGATAAAATACTTGAGAATAGTGGTGTAAAAAATTCAAATTCCGGTGTCATCCTTTGCATAATATCCATGTATTTCATTTATAATCGCTATACTACCAATATAAATATATTATTCTATTTGAAGGGTCAATAACTTAACTCAGTAGTGCAACAGCTCATGAGGGCCAAGGCCTACTGTGTCCAACTCAGCATACGTGACCTTTGGCCCTGAGGTGCATGAGCAGTTGTTCCGGTCAGGTGGTCAGTCTGATGTGAAACCCCCAGTGTTAAGTTCCCAAGCAAGCTTGGTTCTCCTTTATCGACACACTGAAGGGATGAAAAGCTGAGTCAACCTTGCTCTGCTCGGGATTTGAATCTAGGACCTGTGGTGTGGAAGAGCGATGCACTAACCAGTCAGCCACTGGACCTCTCGAAGGGTCAATATATTCCTTATAATAATTGGCACCAATTCCCTCTATATTAGATAGAAATTTAACTTATTTCGTTGTAAAACAACTTAATAATTCCTAAAATTTCTGCAAAATCCAGTCGTGTATCCTGACAATTTGTTGGAATATACAAAGAAATAAATATTGTTTTGATCTAGCATTTTAACCCATTCTCTTTGTACATATTGCAGTAATTGCAACACCATTTCTTTCAAAACAAACAATGGCAGCTGAAGAAAGAAAATTTTATACCTTATTTATCTTGTGTTTCTCGTCTAACCACAAATACAGACCAACGATAAATAAATAACTGATAACAAGAAATCGCTTTTAAAAGAAAAGAGAATACTTCCTCCTGGAACATCTTCGTCCGTATAAAAAATCACACGCTCAATTAAAGAAGGACCCACGGTCCCATAATTCGTTCCAAAATATTTTTTTTAACCAGAGACTATTCGCTCACCACAAACACGTAGGAGAACAATTTTTGTACCAAGTTTCAGGGCACTTTAAAAACACTCCCTAGCGTAACATTCTTCCTAGTTTTCCCTTTTCCTATTCCAGTTGAATAGTGAAAAGACGATTTTGGAACCTTCTTTTTTCCCCCAACCCCTTTGTTTTCGTTTATTTTTATTTCTTGATCATTTTATTTACTTGTTTTGTTTAGATCTTTTAGATAATATTGGAATGCTCTCCACGATAAAACTTTCTAAATAGTGTGTTAACGTGAGCGTCATTTTCTGCTTCAATGGTAGTGCTTGCAACTTTTTTCTTTCTCTTTTTTTTTTTCATGATTTTTATGTCTTTCATCTTCGTTTTCTTGATCCCTCGTTGATTTAAAGCGGGTTACGATCGGGACGCTTAAGAAGAGAGAGAGAGTCTTTCAGTGTATTTTTTTCTTTCTTTTTTTTCTATTTTTGTTTTTCGATTCGGCTTTGTTCTACCTTTTCCACGAGAAATACGAGGGAGAAATTCGTAATGAGATTTTAGACGCAA
Source organism: Trichonephila inaurata madagascariensis (assembly GCA_019973955.1). Classification (NCBI taxonomy): domain Eukaryota; kingdom Metazoa; phylum Arthropoda; class Arachnida; order Araneae; family Nephilidae; genus Trichonephila; species Trichonephila inaurata. Next base: position 154,657 of record BMAV01011916.1, on the reverse strand, counting down.
TCTTTAAGAGAAATAATAGAAAAATAAATCCAATGCCGTGTTGAGCTTCGTATGAAGTACCTTAATGATACAAAGAGGAATAGCGTTTTCTGGAATGGTGAATGCGGCAGTTGAAGAAGTTATTTTGGTAAGAGAAAAGGACTATTGTTCTGGGAGATTTTGTTCTCAAAATGCAAATTTAAAGGAGAGAGTGTACTGTTTATCGTTTTAGAAGAATCAATATGTACATTGAGAATATGTAATATATATTTTATAAGCTGATGGAAGATTAAAAATTAAAATTTAATTAAATATGAATAGGAACTTTTATTTTGTGTGGAAAACATATCTAATAGAAAAGCCATTTGTTTGCCAAAAACAGCAATCGTGTGATAAATATAAATAAGAAAAATTTAAGTAAGTAAATCTAATAATTAAATTCATGAGCCTTAAATTTATTATAAACAAAATGCACATATGGACAAGAAAAAGATTGTTTAATTTATTTACTTTTACAGATTGCATAATATTTTTTAATGAAATAATAGCAAAAACAAAGTGTTTAAGAAGAATTTAAAAAATAAAAAAAACACATATAATCCAAAGAAATTATCATATAATATTTCTGAACAAAGTTCTCATTGATTCCAAATAAGAAAATAATATAGATGTGATTTCAAAATTGTTACTTCCTCAGTCATGTATTTAATTTGACCACCATTCCTCGTACATGTTTTTATTACACATATGTGGTAGTATATTTTCACCGGCATCATGGATTGTACTGGGGCACTTTTTGTCTGGTTACAGCTGAATATAATTGATGAAACAGTTTTCAATGTATTTCATTTCTGTTGATTAACACACGTAAAGCAACAAGCTAAAAGTAGTAACACAAATACACTTGCAACAATAGAAAAAAAGGAGGGTTTTTTTCCAGAGATCTCAACCTCTTTATACCTTTTCTTACCATAAGTGGCTGGAATGATGCACAATTATATGATTTCCAGTACCTAATTCGTTGATTGATCAGAATCGATGGTTGATGCAATGCTGCATCATCTCACTTTGGAATGTATCAAAATGGCAGATTTTTGAAATGATGAAACATTGGTGGTAAAAATGGTACTTTTCGTTAAGCTTGTAAAAAAGTAAATTAAAGTAAAAAAGACCGTCGAAAGAAAATTTAAATGTAGAATTATTACACGCACACACACATACCCGTACACAAGCACGCTCGCATGCGCACACACATATATATAAATCAAGTAGTTGCAAAATTTTATCCGTTTACATAGAACAATATGCTTTTTCAAAACCATAATTTTTAACAATTTTTATTCTAAAAAATGTTTTGCTTTCGTTTCAATAGTCAATGTAGTAGTAGGTGATAGCAAGAAGTGTTTTTATCTTGAGATGTGTTAAGTGTGATAATCAAATTGGAGTCCTATTATAAGAGCCTGAGGTAAAATATTACGTTAAAAAGATTATATGTGTATCGAAATATGAATAGATGCACAGAGAGAAAACAGAATGATATGTGTATATTATGCCAAATATAAGTGTGTTTCGAAATTAGCATCAAATATAATTCGCTGATTTATAGCATTTGTTAACTCCCAGCAATAGTTAATGATAGGCCGAAGATTGTTTTAAATATAATATATTATTTCAGGAAATAATAATAATATTTAGTTAAATTCTAATATTTAATTAAATAAATAGAAAATTTATTTTATTTAAAATTTTACAAGTTTCATGTAATCTCTTGTCTTACAATCGAATTTACATTTTGATATCTTCAGTAACGTATGAAATTATGCTGAATTTTTGCAGTTTCGACTTTATTGTGTATCTATTTAGAATATTCATATATAGATTTAAAAAATATTTGTTAATTATATTTTAGAAAAAAAAATACAGCCGTAACAACAAAAAACAGCAAAAAAATTGTAAGAACTGCAAGTTATTTTTTTACAAGCTTTTATTTAACTTGCAATGTAAAATATTCAGGTGGAATCTTGCAACTCAATTTTAAAGCTGGTGTCTTCAACCGATTGAGCTGAAATTTTATATACACGTTTAGTTTGGATGACAATGCATGTTTTGAATATTCATATATTCCGATATTGCAATTAGTTAAAAATATATTAATTAAAGTAATTTGTTCCGGTAGAATCTTGCAACTCAATTTCGAAGCTGATGTCTTCAACCTATTGAGCTGAAATTTTGTATACACGTTTCGTTTTAATGGAAATATATGATTTGACCATTTATATTCCGATATCGCAGTCAGTTAAAAAGATATTAATTAAAAACCCTTTACCCCTGTTATCTTTTTATTCTGCTGAGCATCTTATCGGATTGAGCTTAAAGAAGTTAAGATATTTCAACCTTTTTTAAAAACCCTTATTCTTTCTATCAAACTGAGACAAAAATTATTACATAATCGGAAAGATAATTTATTTCGCCACTATACGGTGTAATTCTTTTAAAAAAATAATGATATTTTCTACTTTTTACGATTTTTTCTAAAATGAGTCAAAATCTATGCAATTTCATGAAAATGGTTTCTAAATCATTCCGTATGAATTTTTTTAGTGTTCAAAAATCTATATTCGCACTAAAAAAGTTCAGGGTTTTCTCTTTTAGAGAGAGAGAGAATCAATTATTTAAAATATAAAATACCAAAAACTTTTTTTTACGATTTTTAAAAAAATACTCACATTTTTAATAAAGTAATTAAAAACTTCGTAATTTTTAAAGATAATCGAATGAATTTTTTTTTTCGTTTGTAGAAAAGTATTGTCGAAATTCTGCATAAAGTTTTAAAAAATTGGTTCAAAATTACGGATTTAAAAAAAAAATTGTGTTTTTGGTTTTCAATATAGTATTATATTTAAAGGGAAAAAAATGAGTTTTAATAATTTGATTAGTTTTGCTTTGTTCAATGTTGTTTTGCTCTTCCATTGCTTATCGCCGTCCCCCATTATATCCTCTTTTTGCGGCTCGAGTGAAATGTCTATCATATGTACGTGGCCCGGCGGGAAAAAAGATTGAGTACCCCTGAGCTAGCCGGTTCAAAAATAACCGGAAAATGATCTTGCAACAATGATGCTTTGAATGAGAAGAATAGACTGAGAAATCTGTCCAGTGATAGCTAAAAAGCTAAAAAACAATTAAAAGTAAAAAAATTGTTTTAAAAACAAACTTTCATTTAAGTGATCTAAAAAGAATAAAATAAACTTTTCTTTTAAAATTTTTTTTGCTATCAACTTATGTCATAACAAAATTTATGATAAAAAAGCTTGTCGCGAGATTTACCTGCGTAGATAAACAAGCAAATTAAATAACTTGATCTGATTGGTTTATTTTATTCTTTTTAAAACATTTAAATAAAGAAATAATCCTTTATAGAGAAATCTTCCTTATACAAGTATTGTCACATGCGAAACAAGCCATGACCTTATTAATCTCTGAAATAAAACATGTATTTTACAGATTACGACAACGTTATGTCATTTTTAAATAGCTTTTTATTAGTTGATTTGAATAAAAAAGCAAAATTTATGTCTTACAATGATGTTCTTCTACTCACGTTTAACACAAACGACAGAATTGGAAACATTCGCCGGACTCACTCAGTCTGAAAATAATTGGTTATCAAAATATTTATTTTACTTTTAGGTAAGTATACGCAATTAGAAAAATATATTATTTCAAAATCAAGGCGAAGAAAAATGTTTGTCGGAAGTAATGATTTGAATATTATGCTATATTATGTAGGTAAAAAAATAACATTACGTTCTTTTATACATTTAATGCAGTCTGTTTAAACTACAGTTTTTTCTTCTACAGACAGTTTTAATTTTTTCCGTATTGATTTTATTTTGAGAAATATTGCACATTGTACAATTAGCTAACATTATTTTGAATTATTTTTTTAACTTGAAAAGTATTTCGAATTGAAACAAATAATTCATAATTCGTATTATTAAATACTGCATAAAAAATGAACATTTTTTTGCTTAAATTATCTTATTTTATTGCTATCTAAATTAATTAAAATTGTCTTGTCTTATCTAAATTACATAAAAGTATTCAATATATTTTGTTTGATACATTTACAAGATACATTACATTGAGAAAAATTTTTTTTGAAATATTTTGAAAAAGTATTATTTTTATTTGAAATATAGGTATACACACACAAATATTACAAAAATACCACTACATAAAATTTAAAATATGCTATTTTTTATAATTTTACTAGTTTTATATAGTTTTTATTTCAATAATTTTCTCTTTGGCTTCCCCAAAATTGTCTCAAACAATGATTAAAAAATTATTTTTTGTTAGTACATATATATATATATATATATATATATATATATAACTTTCTGAAATTTACTTTCATTCTTTTACATTTATGAAAATAATCTTCTAATTCCGTGTTGATTGCGTTTTCAAATTCCTTCTTGCAAATATAGGTACATATAGTGGCGGTTTATGTGTTGGCTGTTTCGGGTGGGTGCCCAAGGGCCAGTGATCCGGATATTCTGAACTTATCCATATTTCCTGGTTATTAATTTCAATCCACCTGTAAATCATCTACGCTTAGTATCCGAAATGAACTTAAACCGTCCCTGGGAACATATAGAATAAAAAACTTCAAAAATTGAAAAAAATATGAAACCAAATTAGATCTGTACAATTCCTTAAAAAGAAATAATAAAATTTTTATTTACATAAATATAATGTGATGTTAGCTGAGCATGAAGTATTACTAATAATAAATTTCACATGAAATATATATCGTAATGTTCTGGTAACCTATATGAATAAACTTTAAAATACATAACGAAGTATGGGAATTCTATTTCGGCTTGGCAAATTCTAATCGTACATATCAGATTACATTTCCATTTATTGTTTATCAAAAAAAAATTTGTGGTGAGAAAAGGAATCAAAAATTTGATTTTCCAGTGTTCCAAAACAACTTTCTTCTATTTTCCTATCAAATTCGACATCATTTCAAGGCCTTTTTCAATCCCACAGACTTCGTTACTCAGGCAATGTTTCGAATGGGGAAAAAACCCGAAGTCAACTACCACTATCGACAAGGCCACCCAAGAAACAAGTATCCCTGATCGAATCTCTGCAACTATGGCTGAAGTTATAAAACTCTTTCTTTTGGTTCACAAAGATCCATTGTTGTTTCGTTTCATTTTTATCTGAGTTTTTTTTTTGTGCTTATTTTATGCTGTTTCTTGAAGAGTATCCGGCGAATTCGTTTGGCGTACGCTTATTGAATTTTCCGACACGTTGAATTTTCTTTTTATTCAACTTGGATACGTGCGTTATATTTGAGTAAAAAAGGAAAGTTGATTCGGTTCCAGGAGATTGGCATTTGGTTGCATCTTCATATCTCGTATTCCTGGAGAATTTATGTGCAAATGGAGAAAATTGATTTTCCTGGATGTTCCTTAATATTAAAAACAGCAAGAAATCTCGCGACTGACAAATAATGTGTTTCAAATGTAGTATGATGAGAAAAAGAATGTAATATCCTCACACCACACGTTTTTTGAATATAATTTGTTGGATACGAGAAGCGAAAAATAAATAAGAAATATATGAAGAAATAAAATATTTCTGCAGCAGTTGCCAGGGAAACAATCATTAATATATTCACAAAGCATGTACAGTTCTTTTAAGGGAAAGAACAAAATATACGAAACACTATTCAGCCATCAATAAAATATTATACCTTATTTCTATTTTATGTAGATTCAAATGACATTTTGTTTCACAAATTTTTTATCAACTTTAACTGTTCGGAGAAGGATTAAAAGTTGGGCAATCTTTAAAAGTTTTATGTAGTATAGTAGAGTCATAAGGACTCGGCCTAATGTGGACTGAAGGGAGTCCGAGTTTGTAAAAAACGGTGGAGTATCAAGAAAGGGATTAAAAAAGAAAAGAAACGAGTGTTTCCACAGAAAATATTGTACTGTACTTATTTGTATTGTTTGCTTGAAATTACAACAGAAAATAAACTGCCCAAATACTCTTAAAGTATCCGACTACGTTCGGAACCGTGATTTTGAAAAGCGTATAAATGGATAATATTTATGACATTTAGAGTCACTTAAATTAGAAAACGTATATAAAATTGTTTTAAGAATATTATTACAATAAAAAATTATTCCAGTGCAATATTTTGACAAAAAATGAACATAGGATGACCAACATTCAAAATGTTCACCTTTTGTGAAAAATGCTTCTATTATAATAATAATTTTCCTGTATATAGCTCAGACCTCTGTACAGAGGCTCAGCTAGAATTTTTGAAATATATAGCTTAGAAGAGGGTTTATCCGTATTTTACGACAGCAGATGGAAGCAATTTTAAGAAAAAACGCCGATAATTATTTCAATTGGGGGTAACTCTGAAAATAATGTGAATATTTCAAAGATCCTAGTTCAGACTCTCTGGAGAGGTCTTTACTTTATATAAGCAAAATATTATTATTATAGAAGCATTTGTTGTAAAAGGAGACGTTTTGAAAAAAGATTATTCTAAGTTAATTTTTTGCCAAAATATTGTATTTAAATAATTTTTTTTTGTCGTAATGTCCTTAAAACAATTTTGTATATGTATTCTAATCTACGTGACGTTAAATATCATGAAAATTATCCATTTATGCACTTTTTTAAAATCACGGTTCAGAACGTAATCGGATACCTTAAGCAAAGGTAAAGTATGCGTGCTTTAGGAAAACAGGTTTTGTCTTTTTGCAGGTTTGCTTATTTTATGATGGCCTTACAAGTTTTCTCAATATTCAGGGGTGTGACCAAGTTGTCCGGAATGCTGGATTATCGCTTGCCTAGTTTTCGGCACGCTCTCTTTTTCTTTCTTTCTCCCTCTTTCTCTCTCTTTTTTCTCTCTCTCTTTCTCTCTCTTTTTTTCTCTCTCTCTTTCTCTTTCTTTCTCTCTCTCTCTTTATATATATATATTTACTTACATTTAAATCAGTCTTAGTGTACCGAAAGTTCATAACTATTTACATCTGCCACTTGATAGATATTCAGAGTACCAAATGAAACGGTTATATATTAACAAATGAAAGTATTTGAGACAAAGTTAGTCACATTGGTAAAGTAATGAATTCGTAAGAAATGGAAGTAGGCTTGCTTCTAGAAAATCCACCGTAAAATATACGATCCAATCCGAAAAATATCCAATCAATTGACAAAATTTCAATTTTTTTAACCTTGTCCCTAAATTGAACGGGTGACTTAATTGGCATCAAAATAGAAATGATTTCTAATAACGCATATTTGTTCATAGAAATTTACAAGTGGGGGCCAATCGGGAAAAAAAACAAATAAATAATTTATACTTTAAAATCTACTGTTAACATAAGGCACTATTACAGAAAATTGTGCTATCTTAACATGCTCAGGTCCATAATCACATATAAATAATCATTTCAGGGAACTTGGTATCATACGCGAGATTGTGTTTTTCTCGTTCTGAAGTCCGTGATTACACCAGTGTAATCTTAATTTGGAATTTATGGAATTCGAAAAGATTATAAATTATAAAATTTGATGTATTTTATGTAAAGTGAATTTTGCATGAATTTTTAAATGGAGTTAGGCTTAACAGGAAATATAGTCCTTGTCCTGAAGGGGTTAAATACTAAGTTTGAATGAAATATTGTTGTATATGTTTGTAATGTCCATGTAATATGTTTGTAATGTAGATATTTGTGTCTTTTTCTTACAAGAGAATAAGTGTATTCTCTGTTTGATGATATCGGAGAAACACCTTCTCTTTCAATGTACAATATTTACTTTTACTTATAATGCTGACTTAGTTGAATAATAAATTATTACTGACATAAAATATTTGAGATACACATTTTGACTTATCTAAAAGAAATAATTTTTTAACTGTGCAGAAACTAAATAAGTGAAAAGAATAGTATTAATGAGCTATTAAAATTTTCATAATACATGTAAATTCTGCAAAAAATAATGTTCTGAACTTATTTTATTACATGGAACCAGTCGTTGTAATAATGATACCTGACCTCACTGACTTTCGTTAAATTGAAAGCCTCTTTATGGCCGTAACCATAGCAACGATCTGCAAAAGAGCTCCCCTAAGCATCATTTTTTTTCTTCCCAGTCCTGTTGTTCTTTCCAACAATTTGCGTTTTATTCTGAGATAGAAATTTCTTCTCCTTAGAGGAAACAATAAATTCAAGAAATTGATCCTTTTTTCAGTTGTTCTTAAAAAAAATAATAATTTTAAAATAAAAAGTACAATCAGATAAATATTTTTTCCTCCTTTAACTTTTTGATCCAATCATTTTATATTTAATTATTTCATCGAAATTGGAATTTTGAAAGAAATAATATTAAATTTTGGTGTTTAAACTGTTGCAGAATATGCTACGTATGTATTGTATGATATACGCTATTTATTTCAATCGGTGTATCGTTACCAATGCACTTTTAACAGATAGATGTTCACACATAAGCTAGAGATTTTAAGCAATTGTAAGCAACTTCAATCATTTAAATTATTGATAAGAAAGGGGAAAAAGGCCTTTTAGAAAAAAAATTACACTCAAAATTTATAAGTGTGTTTAAATTATAAGTAGTATGGTTTGCTTCATGTACTAGAACAGAAAATACAATATTGTAATTATTTTTTAAAAAAAATACTTTTCTATACAAACAAAAAAAACAATAAATTTCCTTGATTGTTAAATTAATGGCAAATAAAAATAGAGACATTTACGTTTATCTCTAAACTGTGTCCACAAGTACTCTATAAAACCACGAAGTCTTCTTAAGGTATCCGACTTCGTACGGAACCGTGATTTTTCACGAAAGCGTATAAATTGATAATATTTATGATATTTAGTGTCATTTGGATTAGAAAATGTATAAAATTGTTTTAAGGACACATTTTGACAAAAAAAAATTATTTAAATACAATATTTTGACAAAAAATGAAGATAGAATGACCATTTTCAAAATATTCCCCTTTTGCGAAAAATGCTTCTATTATAATAATATTTTGCCTGTATATAGTTTAGACCTCTGTGCAGAGGCTGAACTATAATTTTTGAAATATTTAACTTAGAAGTGGATTTATCCATATTTTATTACAACTGAGGGGAGAAATTTAAAGAAAAAAAAACGCCGATAATTATTTTAATTGGTGGTAACTCTGAAAGTAATGCGAATTTTTTTCAAAAATTCTAGTTCAGACTCTCTGGAGAAGTCTACTTTATATAAGCACACACACACAAAATATTATTATTATAGAAGCATTTTTTATTAAAAAAAAGAACGTTTTGAAAAAAGGTTATTCTAAGTTAATTTTTTGCCAAAATATTATATTTAAAAATTTTTTTTGTCATAATGTCCTTAAAACAATTTATACATGTATTCTAATCTAAGTGACACTATATATCATGAAAATTACCCGTTTATGCTCTTTTGACAAATAATGGTTCCGAAAGAATTCGGATACCTTAAAAGTATCATTTATAAGCTGTTTAAATATATCTAGATTGTTGAAAAATGGCTGTCGTGTAACTCATGGCATAAAAATGAAGTTTGATATTTTATTTTAGTTTTAAAATTCGTAAATGGTTTATTTAGGTTTCAACAATTATGTTTCTATTAGTGAATCCATATTGATTTTTTAGTTTTTATAGCAATATACAAATATAATGTAAAATGCATCTTCTGTTTTTGAGGGCAATCGAAAGAAGAGATTAATGTTACGAATTCCATCATTTCTTTAATGAAAATATCTCTGCTACAATGGCAGTTGAAGCGGATTTAGTTTGAACTAATTTAGGTTTAAATTTATCTTCTATTTTCACAAGTAAAAGTAACTGTAATTTGTACTGGAATTATTATTCAGAAAGGAAGTACGATTTTTTTTAGTATCAAGAGAGAAAAAAAAATATTGCTAAAATGAATAGAACTTTAATAAAAAGTATCGTAAATTAAGTTTTTTTCCTTTTTGTTGAAAAAAAAAAATTCAAAAATTTCCCTCAAATTCAAAATTTATCAAAATCTTAATAACTTAATGAGAATTATAAAATGATCATTATCTTAACAGACTTAAATATAAGTTATTTTAGGAAAGATTATACCTTTTTTTTTGTTGCTATTAAGTAAATAATAAGCTTGGACTTTTCATTTGCATGTAACTCTATGGTTTTTGAATGTGTATCAATTTACTACGGGACCCCAGATTATAGAAGAATGGTGAAAATTATCTGAATGCGCTAAGATTTCTATAGAAAGTTTCAGTTAAAATGTTAACGAAGATATATTTCTTAAAGTTTCACTATACATTCCACTCTATTATTTTATATATCCCTGATGTATCTGAGGGAGGTTACTCATAGTTTCCGAATACTTTTGTTGTTAGATATTGCTTATAACTTACTTTGAGAGACATGCTGGAAAATCGCATGTATTATTCTTCATTTTTTGACCTCTACATATTATTTTGCTCACTCAAAACCAAAAGGCACAAAAGAAAAAGTACTGAAATATTTTTATACGTTATCAGATGATGAACATTGCATTGATATATGTAATTATTTTTAGTAAAAAGTGGATATTCGACTGATGAAGTTGTAAATGAAGATATTTTTCAGTCTGCTTTCCCAAAAGTTGTTTGCGATAAAGTTAAAATTTCTATTAATATAGATGCTAAGGAAATATCTCATGAAAACCACATTTGAAGCGACGGACGTCTACATTTGCAGTTGGAAAGTCAATAGAAACAATAGCTATAGAATTCAGTTTTTTTATTCAACACATAAACCTGCCAATAAACCAAAACATTTCGACGAAAGCATAAAATTAATATTTCTTTACCAAACCTTAAAAAAAACTTCGCAATAAAGGAATGAGACGAGTTTATTTGATAGGTAACCTTCTTGAATCATATCGACTCCTGTTTAGAGGCAAAAAAGTGGTATTGGGATATATTTTGCAAATCTCTAAGCTCAGCTGTAGTTCCTGGATGGATTTGACATTCACATTTGCACAGAGGTACACATGCAGAATAATCACATCTTAATTTCCATAGAGGAGTAACTTTACGTTTCTTCGCAGGAAGCTGGAATCCCATTCTGTTCTTGGATCTCACACAAAAAGCTCAAAAACTTTTAGATTTAGACTATCAAATACACATTATCTTTTGCCTTCAACATAAGGACTTTGTGTTGTAGACTAGAAAGAGAAAAACAGCATTTCGAGTGTGATAAAAGATTGCATGAGAAATGCTTTCCTGAGTATCACAAATAGAAAAAAAAATGTAGAACATATAAGCAGGGAAAAAAAAATTTTGTCTTTATTTTCTTGTTTCACAGAATTTTTTAGTGCGTTTCTATTACTTATTTATTATTATTACTATATTTTCTAGATTTTCATGAATACAGTTATCATTTTTTGTGACTTTTGTTACCCTATTACTGCTTTTCCTCTTTAAGACCGATAATTAATCATAAAATATTTTTAATGTTCTATGTAAGAATTTTTTATAAGTTCTACTTACCAACCATGCAATATTTTTTTAACTGGCAAATGTGGTTAATTTTCTGTTTAATATATGTTATTTCTGAATAATGTTTAAAACTTCTTGTATCATTTACCAAAAATTGCAAACTTGAATCGGCTTTGAGCAAAAATAGTATTAATTGTATTTTTCTAAACGAAGTGAAAAAGTTGACTGTTAATGTTCCATTTATGAAAACATGTTCAAAATCTCATAAAAAAATATTTTGTACGAAAATGTTTTTCCTTCATAGTTTTTACATATGATCAAAAACCCAATTATAATTCATTAATAGCTTGTGTTTTCTTTTCGTCATAATGCAGTGTTTAAAAAGTTGACAAATCTTTCAATTATTATCATTTTATTCATGAAATATGTTATAGTAAGGATATCAAATACAATTACTAAAAATTGCTATAGTTAAAATAAAATAAAATTGTAGTATTTATTTGATTTTTATTCATTTTTTATAAAAAATCGTCATACTATATAATTAGAGTCTATATTCATCTGATAAATAATAAGCTTCCAAGTAGATTCTAATTGCTAATTTTAGCCCAGCACTCCCGAATACTTCAAATAGTTACAACTTATTTATATATTTTACTAAATTTAAAAATACTGAAAAGGGCTTTATGAATTTAACACATGCATTTTAAAAAGAATACTTTTAATTTTATTCATTCGCAAAAGATAATATGAATTATGCACAATTTATGTCAAAACACAAAACCAGTTCAGATTTTTAAATAGTCCTCTATATATTTATACGTAAGTGAAGATATATATTATTACTTTTTCTACTTTAAACTGGTCAATATCTTTAAGTATAACTACATTCGTTAAAAGTATTTTATTTAATAAGGAACAAAATAATATTAAAAAAATTAAAGATTATAAGCCAAATAAGCTAAAGTGTTTGCTTTCTGTAACAGTATAGGATTGAATTGCATATTATTTCTTAGACGTACCTTTACGAAAAATCTTTTCTAATGAAGTGAAAACCATTTTCTTGATATATATGCATACTTACACACACACATACATATATATATCAAGATATTAGCGAAAATGCATTAAAATTTCATGGAGGCGTTTTTAAAATTGAATGCTAATATAAGTATAAATCAACATATTACTAATAACCCATTATTTATTTATTTTCAGTCATTATTTTTGAACAGTCCTTTACGAGATTTTTAAGAAGATCGTTCTTACTCGTTTAACTTAATGATGTTTAAATATTTCTACTCAGTTTTACGATTCATTTTCCAAAACAAACATTAAATGCTCCTCAAAATTTAGAGGGAAGAGTTTTGGTTAATGATTACTTAATCTTACATTCTGATTTCGAAAGAAAAAAATTATCAATGTGTTTAATAACATCCATTTCTTAATATACATATTCATCTTAATTTTTGAACTTGTACTTCTATTTGTTTTCAAAAAGTTAGTTTTACTAAACAATATTTAACTGAGGTCTTCAAAAATATATATATCGTTTCATATAACCCCATTAATCGAATATTTTTATATACAAACAAGCATTTTAAAAGTGGTACTTTTTGCTTTATACATAACTTTAATGACATATATTTACTGAATATTTCGAAAATTGAAAAACACTATATAACATCATGAGTTTTTTAAAAAAAATTTTTATCTAAGTTTGCAATTGGGCATCAATTTTTTAGATAGTTCGTTATGTTTTAAATTACGCTTCCATATTTGTGTGTGTGAAATGATATAGTATGCAAAAAAAAAAGAAAAAAGAAATGCTATCCATTTAAATGTCATAAATTGAAAAGGAATTGGATGTATTAAAATTAATACATTAAAAGCATAGTTAAATATAAAATGCAATAACAATTCTTATTGAAACATTTTTTTATTAATGTAACAGTTTTATGCTTGTTCAATGTTAAGAATAATGATGCCTGAAAGAATAAAAGTTTTTTCACATTGTAAAATTTTTGTGTTACATAAAAGTTCAATGTGTGATATAAATTAAGGGATTTGTCTTTACAAATCATGATAAATTGAAATAATTTTTAAATGAAATAATTAAAAAAAAATTAAAAAATTATATTTTTGATAAATTATTTTAAAATAAAATAAACTATAAGCTTACATTTCATTAATATTAAAATTAAGTTAAAATTTCTCCCCTCTTTCTCTAAGACTATATTGTTATACGTATAATGGTAATTATTTATAATTAACTCATCTTTAGCTCGTGAATTTCAATTAAGAATATTCTATATCCAAAAAAAAAAATCCTTTCTTTTTTTACTGTCATATCCTTTAAATAAAAACATTTGGATAAATGAGTGGAATTATTTTAGATTAATTATAAACTCAAATTGCATCTCACAATTTTTAGAAGTGATTCCTTAAATTTGTAGGATTGTTTTTAAGTTCATTAAAAATAATATAAAATCTATAAAATCATATATAATCTTAGAAAAATCATACAAAATTCTATACGTTCTTACTCCCATTTTCGAAAAGTAAATTTATATTTAAAAAGAGAAAGATACTTCATTGTTTAAAATTTGAATAGGAATAAGGGAAGCAAATATTATAAAATTTGATTCCACGATCGAATAACCAATGAACTTTCAGCAAAATCTTTAGCTTCTTTTTTTCTTCCTTTTCTTTTACTGTTTTCAAAATCTATTCACTTTTCAAAACTGCATTTTTGATATTCAGACTTTTATCAAATTTAGATGGTGAAAGAATTCCACTTGAAAAAATCTCAAATGTATTTATTTCTCTTAGTGTTTCAGATAAAAATGCTAAATATGTATCATTTCACACGTAACACTTGAAAAAACGCTATGTTAAAATGATAAGAAAAAATATAAATGGGGCTAGAGAAATAAACGCTAAAAAATCTATAAAGCAGCATAAACATAAAAAGCAAGATTTAAGATGAAAAAGGAAGGAAAAATGTTATAAAATTCGGCAATCCACGATTTACTGTTACGACTGCTCAATAAAATACAAAGATACATGCTTCTCATATTTCACTTTTATGCTTTTGAAACTGAAGCCTCTGTTATGCAAGACAAGACTTGAGGTTAGGGTCTGAAGAATAATTCTTTCCTCCTTTAGCTATTTAAAACCAAAATAGAGATCCAAAAAGATATAAGCCAATTTCGATAGCTTACTTGCAAATATTTTAAAGAAGAGTCAAGATTCGAACACCACATTCCATACCATTATTGTTTTAATAATATATTGTGTGATTTCTTTTTATTGTCATTTTTAAGCGTAATTTATTTATATAGTTTTATCAATTCTAATTCCTTTGTAGAGCCAAAGTTTATTTCATGATTTTGTAATAAGTACACATGTAAAAGATTTAAATGAAAGACATTTTTAGTTCTATTTACATTGCTTTTTCTCAGGTATAATTGAGAGAGATTAGGTGAGGTGAAAAATAAGTCAAGTTTTGCGCGATGAGAACATAATTCAAATGACTTTCTTATTGTAATAATGTATCCTAATATAGCTTTGGATATGTCTTGTTCAGATTTAGGTTCAATCCTCGATGAGTTAATTCAGCTGAAATTTATTCCTCAACACTATATTATTATTATTTCCTTCACGTTGAGCTTTATTGAAGAGTACCATTATAGATGAAACTTTCTTATATAGGTTCCGTAGATCACAAAGAAATATTTATTTAATAATATGATTTATAAATGTTTGATTTCTCTGAATTCTGGACAAAGTATATATTTATCTAAATAGGAGTCAAAACTCATAACATTGAGCTATTCTCTCAAATTATATTGGTGGCTTTACTTCCAAGTAATAAGAATTGTATTAGTTAAATAAAAAGTTTAGCAATGATGGAAACATACAGCTTATGTTTTTGAAGGTACCGAAATCACACACTTCCTTATCAGAGATTTTAAGAGTTTTAGTTCATTTTATTTACCATAATTTCAAAAATCAAAAATTATAATTTAATAACTGGGCGTCCAAAATACTTGCGACGATTGTTATACCACCTATATGGTGCCACACTAAAAATAGATATCAGCTCCTGGGGAATGTATTAGGTCTTCAATGGTAAAATAATAATCTGAAATCTTTTTAGAACTAAAAATAAAAACCTATTATAAAGCAATTAGAGAAAGTTAACAATAAATTTCATAATTTTGAGCCAGACAGACCGATGATTTATTGTTCTGATTCATACACGCCGGAAATATTTAAACCCAGCTTCATTTAAAGCAAAACACTTATTCTTGTTCTACGAGATGTTGTCCCATGAAACCAAGATTCAAATCATCTAACTGACTTAAGCGCTGCATATTCTTTCTATAACACAGAATGCTCCTATTTGAAACGTTAAGAAAATATGTCTTAGGAAATTATTTTTTCTGTTTGGGTTTTAAAGTTTTTTGTAGAAGTAGTAACATATTATTTCCAATAATTTGAAGAAAGAACCAGAAACAAATATTACACACATTTTAAGCATTTTATTCTAGGTTAACAATGTATTTGGAGATTATATAAGTTTGGTGACAAGATAACGACTTTGTTTTTGGCACATGCTTTTTATATCCAGCATTTATGTGCAAGATCGTCTCATCGTCTGCGTTCGGAAATCTATGTCTTTTTGGCGTCATCTTTCAATAATCGTGATTTACGTGCCCAGATCGCAGCTCGATCGAGGAAATAAAATGCCATGGGAAGGCGTCTCGAAGGTTTCGCTTGAAGAAGCGTGTTTCCACCAAATTGTATTTTCACTTGTTTGGTGTGTATTCGCTACAGATGCGTCTTCTGCCTCCCCACGCGCGGAATCTTTCTTTCTCTTCTCTTCTATCAGAACTTTTCTTCCTTTTGTTTTCGTTTTCAGATTTTCTTTTGTGTTCGCGCGGGGTAACGTACATTCACGAAAAAATATTTTCTGCTGAGAAAGTCAATTTTTTATTCTTTGTTTTTCGGCGTCAGAAGAGATAGAGAATTCCTTTTATCTACTCACCCGTCACACAGGTGGAGATACATAAAAATCCTTTATGCTCTGAGATTCAAAGACGATATTTTATCCTTGGAGGAGCTATCATGAACAGACAGGCGTAAATTGTTCTAGGCCAACTACAGTTTCACTTTATTTATCAAACGATTTTTCTAAATTTTTTCTATGCATACAACTAATAATATATAGTTAAAATCTATAAATTGAACAACATTGTTAAAAGAAGCTAATATTTTGTTTTTTTTAATTTTAAAAAAGTAAAAATTTCTTACCTCTACAAAAAATTGTATACGTTGATTTTGTATGCAAATAAAATTTCAAAGAAATTGAAATAAATTTGTCAAAAGTAAAAAAAAAGTTTCTAGTTTAAATTTTTTTTTATAATCTTTGAAAATCAAAGGCAGTGAAGACATGTTATCAAAGTGTGTAAATAAATATGTATGTATAGAAAAGAGAAGTAATATAAAAATTTTCATTATCACTTAAAATAATTGAGAGAGATAGGATTTCTTTTTCTTTTTTTGTTATTCGTAAAACTTCTCTATTTGGCATCTAGAGTTATAAAATTTTTCCAGTGTTTCTTTCCCTTTTAAAGACAGACATTTAGATCTCAGATAGTTTCAGAAACTATTGATCTACCGTTTGAAGGCCGTCATTTCAATTGCCAAATTTTAGACCTCGCAATGAATTTTTGAATTATGAAAGTTAGGAAGAAGTTGCATAGAAAGAGACCAAAAAAACAGGGCGAATGTGGTGAAATTTTCAACTTCGTCGATTTAAATTTTCAACCGCAGCTGGAAATGAGTGAGCCAGTGCATTGTCAACAATAAGAGGGACACCTCTCATGATCTTTTCACTCCGTTTCTTGATAAATGCTTCATGAAATTTGTTTAGCAATGTGAATAAATAGGCACTAGTGATAGTCTGATTTTTCTCTAGATTGTCTGATAAGATCCCTCAATAATCTCAAAATTCCTCCAACATAATTTCTCTTGCAAACTTCTGCACCTTCGTTTATGAACTTCCTTTATTGCTCATCTCTTTGATCTCTAGAACATTTTGACAGAACGAAAAAACTGGCGACCAGAATCGTTGTTCGCTTAGTTCTAATTGATTCAACATCTCTCTTGGCTCTCGCACTTTCTTCATTGTGACAGTATCGTCCATAAGTTATGGTTTTCCACGTCTTGAATCGACTGGTGACGTGTGTGGTCAACATGAAAATTCCTTTCCCTCCTTGAAACAATGTCATATGACTTGATATCAATCTAATACTCCGACATCATCTCATTGTCAATATATCAAGCACTGTAAAGTTTCACATAAAGGAACTTAAGGTATCCGACTACGTTCGGAACCATGATTTTAAAATGCGCATAAATGGATAATTTTCATAATATTTAGTGTCACTTAGATTAGAATACATGTCTAAAATAGTTTTATATATATATATAAGGACAGTTTGACAAAAAAAATTATTTAAATACAATATTTCGGCAAACAATTAACTTAGAATAACCTTTATTTAAAATGTTCTCCTTTTGTGAAAAATGCTTCCATTATAGTAATATTTTGCCTGTATATAGCTCAGACCACTTTACAGAGGCTCAACTATGATTTTTGAAAAATTCACGTGATTTTCAAAGTTACAACCCATTGAAATAATGATCGGCGTTTTTTTCTTAAAATTCCTTCCCTCTATTGTCGTAAAACATGGATAAACTCACTTCTAAGTTATATATTTCAAAAATTGTAGTTGAGTCTCTGTACAGAGGTTTGAGCTCTAGACAGGCAAAATATTATTATAATAGAAGCATTTTTCACAAAAGGAGAATATTTTGAAAATGGGTCATTCTATGTTCATTTTTTGTCAAAATATCGTACTTAAATAATTTTTTATTGTAATACTGTTCTTAAAACAATTTTATATACATTTTCTAATCTAAGTGACACTAAATATCATAAATATACACATATACGCTTTTGAAAAATCACGGTTCTGAACGTAGTCGGATACCTTAAAATATATTCAGCACATTTTTAATGAAGTGGAATAGCAAAGAGTAATATCTACTCGTATGTTTTTAATTGTTTTTGCAAAGTGAATTATCTTTCCACTCATTCTCACTAAATATTTTAATAAATTATATTCAGGAATTGGAAAAAAAATAATTATATAGATCCATTTATACGCTTTTGCAAAATCACGGTTCCGTACGTACTCGGATACCTTAATCCCGCGGTGAGACTATTTTCTCCACACTGTTGGTTACTTCAGTCTATGGCTTTTGGAAACTGAATAAATCAGCATTAATAGTTGCAAATTATTGCGTTATATACACATGAATCTAGTAACATACATAATAAATTTGAATCGATATATTAGCACTTTGAAAAATTTAAAATGTCTCTACGTAAGTATTTCATGTGTATACTACAACAAGTAGTTTTTCATATAAATATATATATTGCAATGCAAATATAATATATATTGCAATGATATATCAACACATATATTAATTACATGTGCATTTAAACTAGTTGAAAAAGTATAACTTTCCCATAAAAAAGCCGATTCATGGCCTATTAAATGTGTTGCTCAGGCTTGAATTTCCCACAATTTATAAATCGAACAATTCTGTCAGATTAATCATCTGTTGGTTAAATCAAAAGGTGAAATAAAGTTGTATAGTCGATTAATTTTTATCTTAATATATTTCACATCATTTTATCACAAAAAAAAACCGATTAAACTCATTGTCTTCATTTAGAACTAATTTAATTTGATTCGCTAAGGTTATTACGTTCTACATTTAAAAGACTTAGCTCCTTGTAAAATTATGTTTGTAATGACTTGATTGTAATAAAAATATGTCGTTATTTTCATAAATAGACTTATTAGGATATTTGTTTCCATTAGGGAAATTATTCACCAAAACTATAAAAATATAACTCTAAGACTATAACTTTCAGCTAATATCTTTTGTTAGAATAAATTTATCTATTCCAAAGTATAAAATCATAAAATATATGAAAGTTGTCAAAAAACAAAAAAAAAACTGATTTGTAAATGTTGAAAAATTTATTAAATATTATTGTATTGTATTTCATATTCTTAGCATATCACTAAATAATATTCTTTATTCTTATAAAAATTCCTGCTGTAAAAGTTTATTATACATATACTTATCGGATAAATAAAACAATAAACTTTTAATCAATCTAATGATATTGACTTTTAGGTTTCACGAATACTCATATAGCATTAAAAATTGCAAATTTTTCCAATTAGTTATACTAATTGTCAAAACATCAAAATAATTAATTGGTAATTCCGACTAATAGAAAGTTTCTTCTTTGAAATATTCTAATTTCAGCAAACTATATAAAGAAGGTCTATTGGATGACTGAAATTAATAACTTTTGAATGCTCTTCGGTTAAGCCTAAAAGTAAACCTGCCTCTAGATTCCACTTCTCACTTCAACCGGTAATAAATTTGAAGCCACCACAAAAGACGGGCGACAAACTGACGCCATCATTCAGCGATAAGCGCATTGGATTGAAGCCAAAGATTAGAAAATAGAAGGGTAAAAAACATCTACGTAAAGGAACAAGAACTACGCTTATTTCAATATGGAGAGGAATTGAAATAAAGAAATAAAACATGAAAGAGAATTCTAAATAATCTAAATTCAGTTTGAAATACAAATACGTCAAAAAAATAGTAGCTGAAATAAAAACCTTTCTCCGGTAACATCGTTTTATTATCTCTTCTGAAAAGTAATACAAGATGGCGTTTGACAGTGCTATCGGCGCTTTGTTGTATACGTTAAGATGTCACTGTTGCCACTTTTGACACAGAAATAAATTGGCGGTAGAGTGAATTTTGCTTTTGGAACTGTCACTTCGTAAAAGCTTGAATTGAAAAAAGTAAGTAAATAGAGAGAAAAATGAAAGCAAAAATAAAAGGAAATGTTAAAAAGAAGCGTTGGGCATTTGGAATTTTTTACCTTCGTATAGAACAAAGTCATACTTTTGTTAATTTAATAGTCGAATAAATTAAAAAATAATAATTTTCTATGGGAAAAGCTTTAGTATACATTCCTTAATAAATTTAACTAAGTT
The DNA here is from genome assembly GCA_019973955.1 of Trichonephila inaurata madagascariensis. Classification (NCBI taxonomy): domain Eukaryota; kingdom Metazoa; phylum Arthropoda; class Arachnida; order Araneae; family Nephilidae; genus Trichonephila; species Trichonephila inaurata. Next base: position 133,948 of record BMAV01011916.1, on the reverse strand, counting down.
TAATGCAAGTAGTCAAATGCTTCATTCAGTACTATGTTTTTTCTTATTTACTTACGTGTGTAATAAATATGTAAAAAGAGGAGGATTAAAGAACAAAAAATGCATTCTCTAATGTAATCAGTTACAATTTGAACAAAATGATGATGTGTAAAATTGATTTGAAAAAAATGATTTTGTATTCTTTTTGACTTGATGGATTATCTGAAACTAATTTCCATAAGTATTGAAAAAAAATTTTAGATAATATTTCCTACCTTTTTTTGCAGTGAAATGTTAACCTCTATTTTTCTTTTTTAAAAAATAGGATTGTATTCGTTATTGGAATGGAGACAAACAATACAAAATTTATAATAAATTTGTTTTCTCCACATAGAAATATTTTCAAGGAAGTATTAAACATTAGTTCACTATTATTAAGTAAGAATACGTAGTTTCAATGCTTATCAAGAATAATTTTGTTGGAATATCGACGTGTCAAAATGTAAAAATACGTCGTTATTTTCAATGTAATTTTCCTTAAAATAAATGTATCTTCTTTAATTTTTACGTTATACTTGGTTCTATGCTTTTGTGTAAATACTTTTTAACTTTTGTCCTATTTATTATTCGCAATATTGACAAGAGTTATGTTTGAAATAAACATTTCGCTAATAATGATAAATTAATAAGTGAGTTTTTCAAAATGTAACTTAGTTTTTTCCTTATCTATTCATTATAAAAATAAAATATTTATTTTAATATTTCTATTTTAAAATTAGTTTAGAATTTGTCGAGTTCATGTTAAACTATGTTATTTTGTTTTATATTTCGAAGTTAAAGAAAACTGAAAGATTTACAATTAATTGTTACATTAACTAAATACTGACTTTGAGTCAATATTAACATTTTATTTATTCTACGAAATTTTAATAAAAATCAGTAGTATTTAAGAAAATCTCAAATATTTCACTCGGATCAAAATATTTGTGTAAGCATACTATACTTTTAAACTAAAAATCTGATCTGGAACAAATAGAAACACTTTTTAAAAAATTCTTTATTAAATCAGATTATAAAATCTTTCTCAAGAGGGATCTGAATTTGATCTGCGGATCGAAGATCACCCATGTATTTCTGAGATGATTCACACAATTTCTACCTCAGAGTTCTAGCTGTAGGAGGCTTCACAATAAACTGTAATCTATTTCTCAGTACTCGGAATATATTTGAAGAAATATACTTCATCCAAATTCCGGAGGCGTGAAAAGTTGACCACTCACGCGATTTCTTCTTTTTTTTCCCTTTTACAATTTTTTTTCTTTATTTTTTGGAAAAAGAACCTGTCATTGTCGACGTCGCGTAGCACTAACATTTTGACAGACGAATAAATTGGTGGCAACATGAAAGTTGCAATAGGCTGTCTCAACAATGCACAAAAAGAAAATTTACGGACTTTTAGTGAACCTGAGAGTTTCCCCCCACCCCTTCTTCTTGGACGCTTCAGTTGCTTCTTATAACCAAGTGCGAGTTAAAAGAGGAATAGGGGATACGCACAAACATTGAGTCGTTGAAAAGAAAGTGTCCTTTTCACTTTGGGATTGATCTAGATTCTGTTTCAAAAACTTTTTTTTATTTCTTTTAGTCACTTAAAAAAGTCTTTTCAGGGGACATGAAACTAGAAAAAGAGTAGTGACTTTGTATTATATAATAGAAAATTAAAAATTATTCTCGAGAGATTTCTTATAGATTACTGGACTCACTATCTTGAGTATTTTATGATGTTATATGACTATGTATTGTTTTTAAATTAATGAAAGTGCTATCTTAGTACGAAGCACTAAGCCTTCGATTGTATTAAAAAATAATTTTATAGTTCTTGCACTACGAATTTTTAAAAATAGGCGCTACGAGTTCACATAAAACAGAAATATATTTATCGCCTGTGTCTCTGTAAATCTCCCCCTTGGGAGACAACTTTCACAAAACCGGTTCGTAATGAATCTCTACTTAACAAAAGAAACGGTTTGCCAAACTCAAAATCTGTGTGTGTCTTACAATTAAAAAATGGGAATTTCTTATCTATAATACCTTCGCAACTTTTCATTCTGTAAGTCGATTTCCATAAAGCTCGTTCTTAGAGATTCTATTCTACAAACGCAACATGTCTGCCAAATGTGAAGACTGTAGGTCTAATAGCTCAGAAAATCTCGTGATGAGTGAAAAGTCACTTTTCTCCTATATATATATATATATATATATATATATATATATTTATTTATCGGTATTTTTAACTACATCATACTCTTTTTTCAATTAAAATAAATGTTGTATAGAATAATTGAATGGTAGTGTTCAAATTAAATCTATAGAAGATTTATATTATTGATTAAATGACTTAATTAATTTCATTCGAAAACATCAAATGTGCAAAACAATATGGAGATCTTGAAATATAATAGATCAATCAATTTATTCACAGAAGCACTCATTTTCATTTGTTCCATACCCTTTCTTCTTGGCTGTTGTGTGCTGAATTTCACTAAGTAATAACGTATACAATCGAACAAAACATAGACTTCATTCATACTTAATAATAATTTATTAAAAGGTATAGCATCATATTTTGAACTGACTTTCTAAGAAGAAATTCTCACAGATTTTAAAATGAATTTTCCTGTTTGTATTTATCGACGAAGAACACCTAATAATCAGTTGTCACTGTTACTAACAATACATTGATTCCATGTAGCCCAAACATGGATGCAAAGGAATAAAGGGAAATTATATGATCTCAAGACAAGATGCTTTGCAACCTGAATTCGTTTTTAAGTATTTGAGGTTTTTCGTGCATAATTTTTATAGCATACATAACAATACTAATGAAACGCTTCCTGTTGACAAGAGAAGACTTTTAATAATAAAATTCTTTCGTATAACATTAAAAACATGTTTATAAATCTATACGCAGTTTCAAACGATAAAATTGCTAATAACACGTATGTATTAAATAAACTTAGTTTAAAAAATTACTCATTTCATTTGAAATCTGTAATTATCATGTTTTGTATTATTGTAAATGAATTCCAAAAATGATCTGTAATAGGTAAAATATAATTGAATTTATTCAAATATATAGTTAATATTATATTAAAGTGCAATTATAGTTTTTTCTCAACTCAGCTAATAACATCTTTCCTACTAATGAACACTTTTGTATGCTATTCAAATCGTGTTTCAAAATTGCTAGGAATTTTCTTCTGTTTGAATTTCCTTTTCCTGTAACTATTTTTCCTTTTCAATAAGTGTAAACATTTGAACTAAAATGGGCAATGCGGGTAGAACTAAAATGTGCTTGTTATAAAAATATCTATATCTGTAATAAACAAAGCTGTAAAGATTCATTTTTAGGTTATCAAATATTGATGAATAAATAAGTTTACAGAGTTTTTTGAATAAATGATTCAGTTATAAAAATGAAAATTATTCGGAGTAATTTCAGTAACATTCAAGTTAATTTTCTCTTCAGTTTTGAAAATACACTTCCATGTATTCTCAGTAAGCATAAATCTGAAATTGTTGAATCATTCAAATGTCCGATTACTTTCAGTCAGGTGTTTTTTTTTTCAATTTTATAAGCCACTCCACTTCTGAGATATACAGAAGCTAAAATAAGTACATTATGTGAACACTGTTTCATCATAATCTGTCAAGAGATTCCTAATTCAAAAGACAGAGGGAAAAAAAAGAATCACTTCTTGATAAACCCATTTCTCCAACTGTCACTACGTGTTAGATGACTGTCTTTAGCGCTCGGAACAAATGAAAAATAGTTTTTGATATGACAAAACAAAAACAAAAAATAAATAAAAATAAATCTAACAAAATTAAAACAACAGTTACTAAACACAATTTATGTCCTTTCTTGAAACAGACTACGAAACACTATCTTTAAGTCTTTAGAGTTCGTTTTCCAAAAAGTGCTTTGACAGATAAATATATCTTTGATAACACCTCTCACACAAACGTTGAAACATAGGGGTTTGGGATAATATTGGAAGGAGACACACATTTTGTAACAGGAAAGTATTTTTTAGTAACATTCAAATTGAGTGAGTGTAATTTTAATTTTCAGATACATACATTGTCGATATGTCATGTAAGTAGCTGCCGTAACGAGACTATAAAAATGTTAAGAGAACATGATATATTTCTTATTCCTTTGAAAAATAATTTAATATATTTTGCGTTTAAGGAGATGCTTAGGAAATACTTCTATTATAATTTTTCAATTTATTCGTTGATTTTTTTTTATCCAAAAATGTTTTTGAAGATTTCTTTATTTTTATATTGAATTTTTGTCAATACTTCTTAGACACAATGTTAATGATGCTTAACATTTAACTAATAATTAATTTGTTATTCAAGTAATTAAATATTCAGAATCAGGTATTCAAACTTATCGGCATCATTGAAATGCCGCAATTGAAAAAAGCATAAGAAAATATTTCAAAATAGATTGAAATTTATTCGAAATATCCAAATTTTATATTTTGTTCTTTTTATTGATAAATTTTAGAATCTTTAGAATGAACAAACGTTTCATATCAATAAGTATATAAATTAAATTTGACAATGTTCAATGAAATTTATTCCGATGTTTAATATCATTAAGGTATCTGACTACATTAGAAACCAAGATTTTAAAAAGGAGCATAAATAGATAAATTTCATGATATATAGTGTCAATTAGAGTACAATTAGAATACATGTATAAAATTGTTTTAAGGGCATTGTGACAAAGAAAAACTCATTTAAATGTAATATTTTATTAAAAAATTAACTTAGAAAAACTTATTTTCAAAACATTCTTTTTTTATAAAAAGAAGTTTCTATAATAATAATATTTTGCTTATATGAAGTAAAGATATCCAAAGAGCATAAACTAGCATTTTTTAAAAAGTCACATTGTTTTCAGAGTTACTACCAACTGAAATAATTATTGGCGTTTTTTTCTAAAATTTCTCCTCTCTGTTGTACTAAAATATGAATAAATCCACTTCTAAGTTATATATTTCAAAAATCCTAGTTCAAGCTCTGTACATAGGTCTGAGCTATATAAAGGCAAAATATTATTATTATAGAAGCATTTTTGAGAAAAGGAGAATGTTTTGAAAATGGGTCATACTATGTTAATTTTTTGTCAAAATATTGTACTTAAATAATGTTTTATTGTAATAATATTCTTAAAAAAATTTTATACACGTATTCTAATTTAAGTGAGACGAAATATCATAATATTATCCATTTATACGCTTTTGCAAAATCACGGTACCAAACGTAGTCTGATACCTTAAATCAATAAATAGAACATTTTCATTTTAAAATACTATACATGAATTTTAAAACTAAAATACAACATTAATTATTGGCTTCACGCACGAAACACACACACACATATACACTTATATATGTTAATACAAAATATCACCGTATTTTAACACTCTTAATTTTAAAATTATATATGAGCATTTAAATATGAGATATTTATTAATATTATATACATACATCTATGGGAATAATAAATATACGAGAATATTTCTCGGTTGTTCATATATTGAAACATATATTTGTTTTAATACTGTCTATTGATTCAAGCATATGTACTAAATTTATTGTACAACATGTACGTGCTACTTATATGAAATCTGAAATAAAAATTATTTCTTCCTATAAAAATAGTTTTGTTGCTTTTTGTTATTTTATATACAATTATTTAGCCTTAATTCGTTATAAGCTTCTATAATACAAGTCATTTCAGTAATTTTAGAATTAAACTATCATCTTTCAGATTCTATTCATGGATATATATTATATGAAAATTTAATATCTATATTTAGTCTATTGTTGCAATATTTACAATATCTGTGTCCTTTATTTTACAGAATTATCATTTCAAATGTATTATTATATTAAATATATAAATCATACAGTATTAAAAGTAATAATTGAAACTCCAAAGTAAATAATATTAATTTGCTAAAATAACTGTATGTAAAGTAGAATAAGATATTTTTTATACCATTTGAAAAAATTATGATGGTTATTTCTCGCAAGAATATAATAGATGAAATTTTCATTGATTTTAAAATCCTTTATATTGCTAAATTGAGTTTAAAAAGTTGAATTAAAATTTCTATCAATCTTGTGTGTGAATATAGTTATAATTAAAGAATCAATTGAATTTTAAACATATCTCAAGAGTATGTATAAAAAATATTTCAGAGAAGCTTAATATTTTATTCAGGAGATACCTATAGCGTATCAATAGAACAATAATACAAATATTGTCTTTAAGTAAGCCGTTGTCCATCTTATTGATTCATAATGCTGGGAAATATCTCTTTGGAGAATTTTTCATCAGACTTTCTCAAGCATTTAAGACACTGGAGAGATTTCAAAGCATTTGTTTGTCAGACTTCAAAGATGAATTGTTTCAGAAATATCTGGAAATCTAGTAGACCTGGAAAGTGTTTGACACCCACAAAACAACTTGTTGTAGTATATTTGTTTTTATTTGTTTGTGTGATTGGACATTATATACATTTAAAACGTAAGACTATGAAGCCACACAAAAAAATATAATCGAACAAGGTGTAAAGTATAGCAAATAGCAGCCAACAGCTTCTGGCTGACAAACAAAGTAGCATCGAATACGATATTTCCTGATTGTTTGAATTTGTGGTGTGTGATGATTTGCAGAACATCCCACTGTTATCCTAAATGTTTCCCGACACGTTTCTTTTATAGGTAGAAAACTTCAGTGCTCTGAAAGCAATTTTACTTCAGTTAGATCCAAATAAATTAAGTTCCCCAGGTTGAACGATTAACTGTCGGTGCGTATTGTTGAAAAGTACTCAGCTTAAAAAACTGTTGCCAGCTGGATGGGATAGTTGGTTAGGAACATGTTTGAGGGTCAGACCCCTGCCCAAGTCAGTGTATTTTCATGATGCAAAGAATCAACTACGTCCATGTTATATGATTATGTAGCATGTTTAAAACACTAGAGTGCCTGTTTAGCTTGCGGGTTCTGGGCAAAATTAAATTTCTGGTACAATTTGGCATCTTCGGGGCTCTGCTGTCACGCCTTAGGGAGGAAACTGGGTGTCAAAATTGCATTGAGGCAATTGGTATCCACCTATATGGTACCACAATAAAAATGATATCATCTTCCGGGGAATATTTAAAGTCTACAATACAAACCACCAATCAGCATCCTCATTTGAAAAAAAATTAAAAAAGGAGAATTGAAAAAATTCATCTATCAATACTGAATGTATTCGAATGTACTATGGGCACATTGGATTATTGATAATAATTCAATTAAGCACTGCAACAGCCACTGTGTCTTCAAGCACCTTAATCGCTTCAGATATAATGACCATTGTCTTCTTGATGGTATGTTTAACCACATTTAAGCCATTTTTGCCAAAATATCTGAATTGGAACACTGCTCCATTCAAAATGTTAAACAATTTTCCTGTTAAACCAATCTGTCTGTTTTTCCACACGTCCTCACTTAAATAGTTGAAATTAAATTCAAGACATTGGTATAGTCTAAATAAATAGATATAATCCAATTAAAATTGAAGATGTAGCTGAAACTGAAATTTCTTGTTTAGAATATTCTTGATATTAAGTCACGACTGTTTGAAGTCATCGTTTATTTGGTGCCAGAAATTAAAAATTCCATGTTGTACTTAAGGTTGTTGTATTCTAAAATTCGTTTTTTTTTTAATTCTAAACCTAATAATCTCTCTTTTCCACACGAATTTTTAGTGTTGAAATATTATACATGACACTTAAGATTACAATGGCAATGACACATGACAATTTATAAACGTTGCTCTTACAATCAGATGTTTTATATTTCTTGTATTTTTATTTAAAAATTAATTATTAATAATGTAAGGCATTAAGTAAAATATTAACAACTAGTACAACTATCATTAAGTGAAAGAAAAGAGAAAAAGACGCCGAGGAATAAATTTTTTACTGCTTCATTAGTACAGAAAAAACCACTTTATTCCGATAATTTGAAATAATTACTTACAAAAGCAAAAATGCTGAACTCATTCATAAACAAAAATAATCTTCTCTGTGAATTGAAAAGTAAAAATAAATGAATTCAATACAAATTAAACATAAAAAGAGGCTTAAGAAAACTTTTTTTCTTTTAAGGCTTTTTTTCCTTCACAAGTAAATTGTTATATTTTCATTATTTATTTATTTTTTTTTTTTTTTTGTATTTTTCGTTATTTACAAATATTTCTCTTTTATCTGTTTCTCAGTATAATTATCAGAAATTAATAAAGAAAGTCTTTATGTTGCATTATTCTCTGTTTTAAAAGATTATACTGAATAAGAAACATGTTAAATTCAGTATTTGAAAATAAGTTTATTAAGAATACTTCTCCTCGTCATTTAAATGAAACCAAATGGTATGTCTCAACACATTTTAGCTTCACCATACGAGACAGATAAACTATTTGGGAAGTCCCCACAACAAATAAGCTTAAATTGAAATTAACTCATGAGTAAAAATATATAGATCATATAGTTAAACATTAAAATATCTGTATAAAATTATTAATCGTTATAGTTATTTAAACATTTTAAACTTCATTTAATAGCAAGAGAGAGAGAGAAATTAAACACATATTTGTAATAGGTAATAAAACATATTCAGTTAAAATTTTCAATAAATTTTTTTTAAATAATCATTAAAATATAAAAGTTAAAAACAAAAGACACACATGGATACTATATACACTAGCTAGAAAAAGTCTGCGTTCACCCTTAACAACTCATAGAGTAAAGGTAAAATTTAATAGAAATATAATTTTTTTTCTAACAAAATTTTATGACTTTGTTTACTATTATTTAAATGTTCAGTATGCAAGAATTAATTAGTTTTGAATTAAAACTACGTAAAGTAGCGGGTTTTTTGTAGTCAAGCACGCAAATAGTAGGCAGAAAAAGTCTACGTTCACCATTTGAATATTCATGATTCTTAGAATTTTTATCAACCGGCGTTATAGGTTAACAGAGTTTTTGCATTCAGTTATCAAGTTAAATAGCTTAAGAAAGTTGTTACGCAATAACTTTTATATTTTTGTGAGGTACGAAGCAATTCAATGACATGGAAAATTAAAAAAAAAGGAAATTAGTATCAGTGAGCTAAAATCATTATGAAAAATGTGGAAAGATGGAAAAAGTCGTCAGGATATAACCATATCCGTTGATGGTAGTATTCTCATCTATCTAACGTGTTATTAATAACCTTAAAACTGCAAAAATTTACACATCGAAACTTGTTCAGATCGTCCATCTAAACTCACAATCAGAGAAAAACGAAGTATGCTGTGCGTGGTGAAAAAAATCCGCGTTTGACTGAAACTCAAAAAACAACAGATATTCATGAGAAGTTTAACAAAAACATTTGATCGGATACTGCAAGAAAAATCTTGAAAAAGGCCGGGAACTGTAGTCGAGTAGCTCGTAGAAAGCCTTATATTTCAAAGACAAACGAATAACTTTTGAAAAAGAGCATATACATATGGTTTCGGAGTTCTGGAGGATTGTGATATTCTCCAATGAAGCAAATTTTACATCTTTGTGTGTGTGGCATAAAAGGTTATTAATTGGTATGCAAATAACCTTGAACAGCTCTTCAAAATGAGCACTTAGTACCAACGTTGAAGCGCGGTGGTGGTGGAGTTATGGTGTGGGGGTGCATGGCGAGCAATGGTGTTGGCAAGTTGGAGTATATCGAATCAATTATGATCAAATATGATTACCTTGATGTTCAAAAAAAATTTTAAGGAAAGTGCCACCAAACTCGGCCTTCGGTCATCATTTTGCTTCCAATCCGACACGATCCTAAGCAAACCGCTGAGATTGTGAAGTTTTAGCTATTGTATAATGTCTCAAATCAACTGCACACGGCCCCACAGTCACCTGATCTGAGTCCTGTAAAGCACCTATGAGATTTTCTGGAGCGTAAGATTCGTCAACACAATATATCTAGCAAGGATATACTGAAGAGTGTTCTTAAGGACGAATGGGAGAAAATAAGCGCTGAAGAAACAACTAAACTTGTTAATTCAATGCCGAAACGATTTCAGGAGGTTCTTGAAGGACGAGGTTATCCAACCAGGTATTAAATATCTCTCATTATCCTTTTTAAATATTTTTTATAGCTTCTACTAAAACAGTGAACGCAGACTTTTTCTACTTGATTTTTGTAGGTATCGCTACAAATCTGTCTTTATTTTAAAATTTATGAAGACAAACCAAATTTAATTTTGTTATTCTGAATACTTAAAATGAACTAAATAAAATCTAATTAAAATTTGATTTTTAAATTCCAGTTTTAAACTTTTTTTTCACTGTTCATGTAAGCAATAGTACGTGAATGCAGACTTTTTCTACCTAGTATATATATATATAATTGTTTTTTTCAGAAAATCTGTCTAAAATGGAGAAAAAAAAGTTTATTTATTAGAAATTAAATCTATACATATTCCATTAAACAAAGAAATAGCTATATTTGTTGTAAGTAAAATAGGTTAGAAAAAATAAGAAATCTTAACTAATGAATCAAAATATACCAATAAAAGGATATGAACTGATTACTTTTTTAAAATTTTCTGAATTTTATCTTCGTACATTTCAGAGAGATTTAAAGTTTGTTATGAATCATAACTTTTTTAAAATTTTTATATTTAAAATATTGTACAATTAAATAAAAGTAATTCACATAAAGGTTATAAAATAGAAATCGTGAATACGTCTGTTATTGCATCAGCGACTATATAGCTTTATTTAATTTAAGGTAAATATTCAGATTCCGATTTAAAAAATGCCTTAATTTTAGATACAACACCAATTTTTTTTACGTCAAAACAGAATTTTTAAAATTATTTTTTGTAAAAAAAAATAATTAATAATTGCTTTGGAAAATAATATATTTCTTCGGTGATCCTTAATTAAATTACATAATATTTTTCGCTGCAAAATTAAAGGTATATTTTCTTTTTCAACTTAAAATGTCAAAGCGTTTTATATTTAAATAAAACAGATATTTCTAGCTAATTAGTTATTTATTTTTTAATAAAAACCAGAAAACGTAAAAAAATTTACTGCTAGAATTTTCCATGAATCTCTTGAGTTAAAATTAATTTTTTATCTCCTTTTAAGAATAAAACACAAAAGACCTAATAATTTAACTACCGTTGCGATGAAAATAAATACTAGCCTTAGCCGGTAAAAACTATGAATGCCTTTATTTAAATTATTTTATTGTGCAAGCTTAATAACAAAATTTCTTCTAGTAAAGTAAGATAGATTTATTTTCTGTATTTTCTGAAAAAAAATTAAATAGCTTAAAATATGTAGAAACGAATAACGCCATGTCATTGCTGCTGTTACTTAAAAAATTAATTTAATTTAAATGGACAAGAAAAATAGTATTATACATTATTCAGGATATGTAATACGTAAAACACTATTTTATTTTTTTCAAATGAAAGTCACAAATAAAAATTTATTTACTATTTGTTATTTAAAATACACAACTGAAGATAAGAATGGAGTGGACTTAATTGGAAGAGGTTTTTTAAATTATAAAAATATTTACTCTTAAAAATTATACTGATAAAATAAATTAATAAGTTTTTAGAACAGATGAATCAGAATAAAAAATTCTATAAATTATTAAAAATCAAAATCAACATTTTTTAAAAATGTTTTATCATTTGATATATTGGCAAATATTCAACTCCAAGCAGTTGGAGACCCATCATACACACACCATCTTTCCATGAACGTACTATACACAAAAACGATTATAAAAATGTTGATAGCACAACTGCTTAAAGTATCCAGCTACTTGTAACAACTTTAAAAAAAATGAAAATATGGAGATTTTTTGCGGTTTTTATATTTATTTAGTACATTTTAAGAAAAACATCCAAAAATTAAGAAGAAAAACAGAAATTGTTATTATAGTAAAATGAGAAAAAATTGTTAAGAATTCACAAAAAATTTCATAAATGGTGCCCATTTTGAACAAAATTTTATGAACAAATTTTCAATTTTTCAATTTTGATGAGTTGCTTTGCAATTCATTTTTGAATGACCTTTATGATAAGAGATATTTCAGTTTTTACAAAACCCAGAGCATTATATTAAATTGCTTGAAAAAAAAACGGTGATTATATTCCTATGAGGGTCTGTCTACTTAGCTATTATATGAAATTGTTTAAAAAAACGGTGATTATATTCCTATGAGGATCTGTCTACTTAGCTATTACATGAAATTGTTTAAAAAAATGGTGATTATATTCCTATAAGGGTCTGTAAATTTTATAATAAAACAGTGATTTCTAATACTGAATGTTAAAACACTTCTACTGTTTTACAGAACACAGACACACAAAAAATTCAAGTTAATTATTTTCAAAACTTTTTGAGCAATCCTTGTCCATGTTTAAGTATTTTCAAAAAATCACATTTCGACTAAAATACATTTTAAGGTATGACATCTTGTTTAAAAATTAATGTCATCTGCTTTTACTAAAGCAATTGTAGTTTCTGTTCCAGTGAATGGAAAATAACAAACTTGGTATTTTCATAAAGCTAATAAGATATCCTATAAAAAAATTGTCAATTTTTGGCAAAATCCGCAATTTTAGGGTAGTCGGATGGATATTACCTTAGGGTAGAGTAACACACATAGTCTCAACAAGATGAAAACATATCCTTAAACATTTTTAATGCTGAATGTCAGAGCAGACCAATAATTATACCAATACACCTTTCAGTTAGTCAACTGCATGACATGAAATCATAAGCAATGTGCTGACTGATTATATTCCATTGGTACAATGAATTGTCGACTGATATGATTGTCTATTGAGGAATGCGATGTTTAATTTAATATGCATTGAGCGAACAAAGCTCAGTTATGTGTGAAATTAATTCCAAATCTGTGTACGTATTTTGATGTCGAAATCAATATAAATTCCTTGCAACGAATTCGCTTTTCTGCATATCTTCCAATTTGCCTTTAATAGCATCAGATATTCACATTCAATTTGTGCTAAACATTGCACTACATGGATTTAGAAATTTTGTAATAAAGGTTCGCAAGTTTAAACTATGTTTCTTTTAATGTATGATTATATCAGATGGAATTAAAGTTATTTTATTATAGTTTGTTTTTACTCACATTTTCCTTATATATTAGTTATTATAGATATAAGAATATTGACGGATTAAAATATTTATCAAATGACTCACAGTCTTCAGTGGCCACGGTCAAGGTAACGGACTCGTGGTCAGGAGTTCAAGCCTTGCACTGCTAAGGACCCGCTGTGTGAAGGGGGGTGATGGACGTTAAATCTGTCGAAGAACTAACATTCTTCCATTGGTGTGATGAGGAAGTTAGGAGAGAGGAATTGCCAGTTTCCAAGTGTCGTCCTTGTCACTTGATCATGGCTCAAAATTACTAGATCCGTCACCAAAAGCCCTCGAGTAGCTGAATAGCGCGACGTTAATGTTCACCCATTCACTAATAGTGTCTTTATTCAGTAATTTGGCCACGTAAGAGTGTGAAGTCATATTTAAAAAAAAAATTGAGAAGTGGTTTATCATCAATCCTATGAATACAGTGGTGATAGCGTTAGAGAATCGAATTACTTTGAATAAATTTATCGATTACTCGTATGTATTGATAAATGCATTAAAACTAAACTTAACATAGTGGCGCAATAGCCCATGAGGGGTAAGGCCTTCTGTACCCAACTCAGTATACGTGACCTTTGGGTGCTGAGATGCATAAGCAAATGTTCCAATCAGGTGGTCAGTCTGAAGCGAAACCCCCAGTGTATAGTCCCCAAGCAAGCTTGATACTCATTTATCGACCTACTGAAGGGATGAAAGACTGAGTCAACCTTGTCCAGCCTGAGAATAGAACCTCGGACCTGTGGTGTGAAAGTGCAGCACTTTTCCACTGGAACTGATAAATGTATTATTTAAATAAAATCAAAAACATGCTAAGTAATACATAATTTCATGATAAGTATTTTTACTCTTAATCAAATTTTCATAGTTAAAATTCAGAATTAATTTACATAATTACATAAACTGAGCACATTTCTATTTGAATTTAAAACTTCAAGATGTAACGACATCAAAAGACATCATTTGATTGATCCGGTAATGCTGTTTACTTGAACCATCTGATCGACAGTAACATCAGATCAAGGCCCACGAAATACATCGCGACAAAAGGCTGCTTGTACAACTATCGTTAGTCTTAGGTTTGACCACCACACAGGTGATAATACGGCTTGGCACGATTCCATCCCAGTTTTGAGTAGAACACCCTGGAAATGGTCAGGGCCTTCCCACCTCTTTTTCCTTTGCACCAATTGCACCAATCTCATAAGAGGATTTGCGGTTCGACAGCTATTTTAGAGTACCTCCATGCCTAGAAAGCACTTTACATTTTCATCCAGGTGGATGGCTGTGTGTGTGTGATTGATCCTTAAAATATTATATTAAGGTAAAATATAATATTAAGGAAACATGATTTTAAAAAAGCACATAAATGGATAATTTTGATGATATTTGTCATTTAGATTAGAATACATGTATATATTGTTTTAAGGACATTATGACAAAAAAAAATATTTAAATACAATATTTTGCAAAAAATTAACTTAGAATAACCTTTTTTCAAAATGTTCTTTTTTTATAGAAAAAATGCTTCTATAATAATAATATTTTGCTTATATAAAGTAGACTTCCCCAGAGAGTCTGAACCAGGAATTTTTGAAAAATTCGCATTACTTTCAAAGATACCACCCATTAAAATAATTATTGGCGTTTTTTTCTTTAAATTTCTCCCCTCAGTTCTAGTAAAATATGGATAAATCCACTTCTAAGTTATATATTTCAAAAATTATAGTTCAGCCTCTGTACAGAGGTCTAAGATATATACAGGCAAAATATCATTTTAATAGAAGCATTTTTCATAAAAGGAGAATGTTTTGAAAATTGGTCATTCTATGTTAATTTTTTGTCAAAATATTGTACTTGAATAATTTTTTGTTGTAAAAATATTCTTAAAAATGATTTATAAACTTTTTCTAATCTAAGTGACACTAAATATCATAAGTATTATCCACTTATACGCTTTTGCAATATCACGGTTCCGAACGTAGTCAGATACCTTAACTCAAAAAAAAATGTTTATCAATGCGACATTTTGTTTTAAGCCAAAGCATTACTTCAGAATATAATCATTTTTCTTTTTATCCAAAAAGACATTTCTGACTAGAGTTTATTTGAATAAATTCGTTTTCGTTACCAACAAAATCATTTGTATATTTATGTGCGTATAAGCATTTCAATTTCATTTTAGTTCATTCTTGTACATGTTTCCAAGTTTTACAAAAAAACTCACTGTTGTAGGACTATTTTTAAATTGTTTAAAAAATTCGTTTAGTACGAAAATGTAAAAATAAATAATATAGATTCAACCAATTATATTTAAGAATGTAATAATAAAATTGCTTCGTGCTGCTAAGAAATATTACATGCAATAATATTATAATAAAGATATTTCATTAGAGATATATTATACGCACAATATGTTTCTTGTAATATTATTATTATACATTTATATAAAAGATATTATACACGTAACAATGAAATAAATAAGAACAGCTCATTTTTAAAAAAAGCGTTCCTATTCGGTTGTCATCTCTTATGGAATCTTCTTTAAAGTGTTCGTGGATAATTATTAATAGTATAATTTATTTTAAGAAAATCACGTATAAGTTTTTTAGTTATTATATTAAATGTAAATAATATTGTTTATTAAAATGTATTGTGTTAAAACAGAAGTATAATTAAAATTTATTAAAGAATTGTTACTAAAGTTGTGTGTGTGCAACGAGATTTCTCTTCAAGCCCTTCTACTAATCCTCTATTGAAAATATTTCCTTGTTTGATTTGGGAACCTTTCTGTGAAGAAACCATTCCGTACGCAAAGGAGAGAATTGCTATTTAAAGTTAACTCAGTGTTTTTCAAATTGTGGGGCGCACCCCTTAGGGTAAACCTACATGATAAACCTACGAGGCATGATAAACCTACGAGGGGGGCACAAGCGTATCGAAAAGTCGAAGATGAAAGATTTAAAAAATTACATATTTACTGAAAGGTAGCAAAAAAAATACATTCTGATATAATATAAAAAATAAAATACACATTTACACTTATATAATACACTAAGAAGTGTATTAGAACTTTACAGTGTATTTGATAACGAATCTCGCAATACTAAGTTAAGAATGTGTTTAATAGTTACTGGTGCTCCCATGGGCTTGTCATATACAATATTATATACAAAATTTAATACTTATCTTGATAATTTGTATGGTTTGTAATTAAAATCATATTGTAGCTTTAACGTCAAAATACATTATTATTGCATTCAATACATTGTTATTGTATGAAGGGGGGCGAGGAAAAATATGATTGAAAATTGGGTGACAAATATTGAAATTTTGAGAAGCACTGAGCTAAGTGGATTCAGTTCTAAAAATGCAAGATTGAAACTGCTGACGTTAGATTAAATTGTAGTTTATATTTGAACAGTTAAGGCTGATTCACACCAAAGCGTACAAACGTCGAGTGTTAAGCGTCTAGCCAACCAGAGACTTCTTCTCGGGCCAAAGGAAGACTCTGATTGGCTAGACACTTAACACTCGACATTTGTACGCCTTGGTGTGAATGCGGCTTTAGTGTATCCTGAAAAAGGCTTAGAAAGCTGAGTATCTGCATTTAATGATACATTTTTCAATTTTGCTTAAAGTAGGCTAAAACTGACTAGCTCCCCAATAGCTTCAATAAAAGTTGATCGTAATTGAAAGGCTAAGAAATAAAAGTTTTTTTTCAGTGATGGCTCTTAATTCCATCAACCCTCACAACAACTAGAATGGAGGCTCACTACAAACAATCAAATAATCACACCCAAAGGATTAGATAATAGTAATAAGTATTTTTTTTTAAATTAGTAAAATATCTCCAATAATATTTGATTTAAAATATTCTTTAGTAATGCATGCCGCTAAATATTTTTGGCAAACACATACACACAGATATCCTACTTTTCGCGATAATTAAAAAAAATCATTTAAGACATTTAAGTGATATATCTGCAGTAAGTTAATGAATTACCCTCATTTAACTTTGCCCAATACCCTGAATATTGTTTAATTTCATATTAAAATAAAGGAAAATTTGAAATATATTATATTCTAGATATTGAAAAGTAAGCTACATATAAAATAATAAATGCATTCACAAACACACTTTACCAATACGCAATTTTAAAAATAATATAATTCCCTCAGAGCTGGTTATTATTTTCTTAAAAAACAGAATTTTATCTAATATCTTTAAAACTTAAACCTCAAAAAAATTTAAGCAAACTATCACCCAACTATAAGGTGAGAATGATACATATCGCTCTCAAGGTAATACTTTCGTCCAATACCCCATCCTCGTCGCGCTAAGTCTACTGTATATGAAACTGTCAATTTCTTTATAATGATGTGACACTGTCTATGATCCTCCTTTCTTATCATATAAAAAAAGACAGCACCATTCTCATAGACGTATTTTATCTGTGGATTTTCCTGCGGAGTTTCAAAGCGGACCTTCGCATTCAGGAGGGTAAGGTGAGGATTTCCGGAAAATAAGATAAGCTTCAACTTTTCCGGATGACATTCCGGACAGCGCTGGTTGTCGTCAAGATCTCTTTCTCTCTCTGTGATGTCGCGTCATGGGGATTGAAGGGACGGTTGCAGTTAAGAAATCGATAGGTTGCAATTAAGTGAGAGGCTTTGGATATTTTCAGGGGAAAGATTGGGAAAGAGTAAACGCAACCGCGTTGTACTCAATCTTGGAGAACATGGACTGAGACGACGTCCATCCAGCTGTGTTCCTCCAACCATAATCAGCAGTGACTACATTTAATAGTATTTATATCTGTAGGAGTCTTAGAACTGTAACTCTGTTTGCTTTCTGTAAATCCTAAGGAAATTTTAATTAGTACTGAAGTATTAGTAACTTTTTTTCTTAAGTGAAATGTGTTAATTAACAATTTTATCTTTAATAATTAACTAATCGATAATTATCAATTGCATTATACCCAAATACTAAATAACGATGGTTTTTTAATAATTAGAATGTTTTAAATAATCCATTAATATTCATAAGGAATAAAAGGTACTTACCTATTATCGCTACCATATTGGCGGCATGGAACAAAAGCACACGAATTCTAAAAAGGAAATATTCTGACATGAATATGGAGTATGTAGTCAAAAAATACATTGTGAAAATATGTAATTAGAAATAAATTATAATCAATAAAAGAAAACGAATAATTAGTTTTTATTACTTAATTTTATTATTATTATTAGTTTTATATTATATTATTATCATTAGTTTAAAATTATATTATTATTTTAGTATTACATACAATTATAATAATAATAATATAATAGTTATATTATTAATAAATTTTATTATTTAAGAATTCGATAAATTCCAAATACGCATTTTTATGCTCGAGCTTACCACATCAAATTATGATTAGGCTTAGAATGGCAGAAAGTGGAGAAAAATGGAATGAAGCATATGGTTACCAATTTAGCAACTACTAACGTGGGAAATAGGGATTGCCAATTTGGTTAGTTACCTTAAAAGTTGGAATCTGCTATAGTAGGTAAGTACAAAAAAAATCATTTTAAGAAGCTTATTGTATATTCACAGCGAAATATTCAATAAAATGTTTAATATATACTCCATATAAATTATTGCTCTTGGAATTTAGTGTTGTCGTGACGTATTATTCGTAAACTTATTTATTCTACATTAAAAAAAGGCTATTTTTAAACAAAGCTATGAAGAAATTGTTCATGCATTTCATTCATATCTGAATTAACGCTTTTATTCTCAATTAATTTACAGGTAACTTAAAATGCAACATTTTGTTTCCATCATGATCATTCCTTATCCTATTCCTCCTACAGCATTAAACTTGATATGATTATCTTAAAATTTTAGGATAAATAATACATGTAATCCAATTATTTTTATACGATTTTAACTTCTTACGCGAAAATATTTCTAAAAAAAAAAGAAAAATATTTTTCCAAGGGCTTAAGAGGACTAACAACATTACTCTTCTTAAAAATTTATTCTTGTGAGGAAATAAATATATAAAAAATCAAAATATTTAAAATAATTTTGTTATAAAATATTTAAAATAAAATTTCTTATATTTATCACAAATTCTTCTGAATATTTTGTAACAGTTTAAAAATCGATTGATGTTTTTTCTTTAATTTTATTTTAACAATTGTATTATTCTGTATATTATTCTAAAAGATTAGAAACACACATAAATACATTTAAATCTTTAATTCCCCCCGTTTTTGAAATTCAAATGAAATGTGTTGCCCAAAATTTGCTTTAATTTTTTTGTAGTTAATTTAAGAAAACTATTTCTTGGGGAAAAAAACAGCATTACCATATTATCTCTCATAAACGTATGTTTTATCACAATTTAAATTAGATTTAGAAAAATGTGAGTTTCCAGTCTCTTAAATTTTCTCTTTTTAATTCATATTATTCCTTTCCCAAAAATGTGGAAATTACATTGACTAGAATAAATTTCAACGTAATTCCAAAATAAATTATGCTTATTATTTAATTTGATAATAAATAAAGTATAATCTACGAAAACTTGTAATACTTACACAACTTACATAAATTTCAAAACTTTTAAAACCATTTATTATAATACTGATTGTAAATCTGCTTCAGTGCAAATAAATATGATTCACACCTAAGTTTTAAGTACTGATAATTTCTCACAAATTTAATAGTTTCAAAGAAGTTTACATCGTATGTCTTAAGCATAGTTTCGTTGATTCAAAGTATATTTAGTTACTAACGAAGGTCTGCATCGACACAGTTCTCATTAAAATACTCTTAAGTTTTCACTGAAATATTAGATAGAAAACGGATGAAATTCTTTTAATAAGAACAGTATATTCTCAACAAAAACACAGCGAAAAACTGTCAGTAGTAATAAAGTGCTTTTCCTGTTTAGTTTTTTCAGCGTACTGTCAGTTTTTATCATTACTCGTTCATTTTTCTGGTCCAAAAAAAGGGAAAAAAGAAGTTTCATGAATAAAATTTTCCAATCAGTCGAGCAAAAGAAAAGCCCCAGTTTTATATTAATTTTATTTTCTCTTTCTTCCGCCATTTTTTTTTCTGTTTTGCTATGTGTTCCAGAAGAAGTATTTTCTACTTCATTGATTGAACCCTTGAGATTTCTGCACATTCGAATATCCTCGGAAATAAATAAAGCGGAATCAGATGAATGATGGGAAGAAATATAGGGTTATTTCTTTCTGTTTTTAATTACAGATTATTGGACCCCAGAGTTCCAATTTTTGCTACTTTCTCTCTTGTCAGATTTAAAATGAAATATATCAATTGAATAATAATAAATATTTGAGTCACTTTCAATATTGCTTTTAGTTTGCTAGTTTCTTTTATTTTAGAAAATGGGAGATGGGCTAGAAAATGTGTACGAAAGCCCGATAGGATACTTAAATGTAGAGGATTTTAGTCTTTAAAAGGAATTGTTTTTCTTGTATGCTGCATCAGCAAACAAAGCCTATATATAAATGAACTTATTTCGCTCTTTTTATGTTTCTTATTTTATTTTGCTAACAAATAAGGGTAAAATTTAAATGTACTTTTATAATATTAGCTTTTATTTCTGTCCTAACTTACGTTCTTTCAAATTACACCAGACTTTAAGAGAGTTCGAAATTCATTAAACGTAGAATTACATCAGAATTGTTTAAAAGGAAACTTCCTAGAATCTTTTTATTTATGCTTTAAAAACAAATTGTCTTTATTCATTTTTATTTAAAAAATATCACGAATTACAATAAAAATATAGGCGGTATTTTCAAAAGCCAGTAATAGTCTCCTAACAATGGTGATCGCTTTTATCTTGTGGTTATGTTAAGTGGCTACGGACCCTAGCGTCACGGGTTCTGTCCACGGATATGCATCTCCACATCCCCAAAAATGTTTAATGGTAAGAAAATTCAGATACTCGCTTACATATATATATATATATATCTTTTACATAAGAATTTTTAGCATGGATCATTTATTATGTTTAGTAAATATTTACAGAAAATGCGTTTCTAAAAAAATATACTGTTTACCGAAACTGGTATCAAAAATAATATTAACATTTTACACATACAACAGAAAAATACTTTCAATTCCAGTTAAGGCAGAGTAATGTTACATGGACTCTTCTGCAATTTTCCTTATTTCTCCGTTGGTTTATTTTAAATCTTGCTAAACACGGTAAATAAATATTTACATTTGTTTGGTGTGTTCCAGTTAGTTTTACAGGAAAATATTGAACACTTATTGTTATCCTAATCTTTATTCTATTTTATTTATCTAATCTCAAATAAGCTTTATTTTTACATTCATTCATTTTTCTTATACCAATTTAACAATAATATAGTTTTGAAAGGTATCTACCTATGTTTCTGAATTAATGTTTGACAGAAATTAATTTCTTTTTATCTTTGCTATTTTGTGAAGGAAAAAAAAATGGGTAGCCAGAAAGAAAAAATTTAATAAAACATAACGAGGAAGTTCTATGCTATAAAATTGGTAAATTTTAAATGTATGATATATTTAGCATTATTATTGTGAAATAAGAATCAAAACTTTAAATGCCTTTTATATGAAGATTGTATTTTTTTGTCAGAGTTATGCTACTTAATTCCTGATATTTCAAAAATATATGAATGTATCATTAATAGTTTTTTAATAATTCATTATTACAAACACCATGCATTTTATAGAGTTTCCTATAAGAAAATGTGCAATTAGTCATAATTATTTAGTAATTGTAAATATATATACGATTTAAGTTTACTGCCTGTATGACTCTGCTGATTATGCTGTGCAAAACAAGCTTGAATTCCATGTAGAGTGTTTTGAAATTCCATATAATTTAAATAAAATTTTACCAAAACACCTCCTTTTTTTATAAATTTAAATTGTCAAATATTTTACTGTGATTAACTTTTTTCATTAATTTAAGTCATAAGCCCCGACAAAATAAAATAAAATTACTAATATCATGGCATTTTAGGAAACTTGTCTGCGAACGTAGTTGATACCTTAAATTATATAAAAAAATGAAATAAAAAACAATAATTAAAAAAAACAATGATTCAGGATGCACTATTTTTATTGTTTAACTTCATATGCAAGCTTACATATCTTAATGAATCTGAACGAATAATGGAAATTATACGTTTACGTAGTTCATTTATATCAAGACACTTATAAAAAGAATTTTTCAAACTATAAATAGTTTGTTGTAATCCTTCATATTCGAAACTTTATCCGGCCCTGCAATAACATTTTCTTTTATAAGCATATCAACTAAATACCTAAATGTAAAAAATTAATAATAATGAAATATATTATCTGATTATTTATTAATTTCAAATTGCTTAATTTCAGTATATACTATTAAAACAACAATAAAATATTGTTTACTTATTATTAATAATAAGCTTTTTAAAATATAAATTTTAAAACAGATTGTAGTTTTTTTAAAAAAAAATTATTCCACTTTTAAACTTTATTTCTCTCTCCCCCTTTTATTAAATCGATTAATTATCGATGGAAATTTCGATTAATATGAAATTAAAAATTAGGTAGCATAATTACTACGTATTTTTCAATTTTACTCAATGCTTTTATAATCGACCGAATTTATTGATCAGAATCTTTTTAAAGTAATTAACTCATAAATTAAAACAATTTATTTTTAAAGAATATATGGAGAATAGAACTCAATTCATTGATATTCTTTACCATTTCGTAAAATGTAGCCCATCTATTTGCAATTAACTTGGTAAGTAATGATATTTGAAAATCTAATTTCCTCAGCAATTTAATATAATCACAGAATTGTCTGGACTTGTTATAGTTATTCGTTTTAGTTTAGCCAAATGTAGTGAAAATCCTTTTAATTAAGAATTTCATTTAAATAAGGGTTTTCTTAACGTTCCTCCTTTTTAAAAAGTCACATTAAAAAAAATATCAGTACTTTTTTTTCTTATTTCGTTCTGAAGAAAAAATTAAAATGACCAGGAAAATGCTTAGTTGCTATTTTAATTATTATACTGGGTTCTCCTTTTTAGAATATGTTCATTTGTTGGTAAGTTATTTTTATTTATACTAGAATAATTAGCTGCCCTTAGAAGGAAGCAGGAAAATCGTTGAAGCAGAAAATCAAGAATCTAAAAATGGCTGATAAATTGAACAAACACAAAGTAATGTTGCATTCTACGCAAGAGATGAGTTTTAGAGAAATGTAATTAAACTGGTGAGGAAAATTGATTGGCGAGAAGATTAAACAGCTTCATCGCCAAGAGTGATAAAGTTTTCACAATAGACTGCTGCTTAGAATTTTCTTTTAGTTTCAGTTAACCTCACTAGAATTCGGTGTGATTTAATGATATCTCGTTACGCATTACGAAATATGTACACAAACGTTGTTGTTACTTATTTTTGTTGAAGATATGTAGAGGAGATTATGTGTTATAATCGGAAAAAATTAGCTTTGTGTATATTTCAGAGGTTTCTTACGAATCGAAATACAAGATTGTGTTGATAAAATACTGTTGTCACGATAAAGGGAGAACCTACAATGAAGTGAGGTGTGGTACACCCTACAGTGGTAATTCGACAAAGACCAAATCAAACATAATGAATGGCAATGCTGGAGGACGTCCAGGAGTGTGTATTGCTAAAATCAGTAGTGTTTGTCATCACACAATATTTCAAATTCTGTTTCGGGCATATTTCATGTATATTATTTAAGTTTTTTTTTTTTTTTTTTTGCGTCAAGTTTAATAACTGTTGTGCAAAAATGTCGCCAAAAGAAATAGTCTAGTATAAAATCACAAGAGAAAGTGAAAAAACCACAGTCACATAAAAATTAACATCATTGCGAAAACAAGACCGAGGTTTTAGCGGTGACTGAACTGGAATGCGCATGCAACAGCATAACTCTCAATTACAAGGACAAATTTATTAACTAAATGTAATGTTTTGGTAGAAACATTTTAAAAAATTTAATTATGATAATAATCCTATTAATAATAAAATAGTAATGCTAATTAGGAAACTAATACACATAATTAGATGGGTTAGATTTAACGGAAACTGTAGAGAGAAATTGAAATTATTAAAAAGTAATATTATTAAAACTTGTGCTAGTTTAAAAAATACTTTAATATTAAGCAAATCAAAAATATTTTATGTTTGGTTTCAACAATATGGAAATACTTATTACAGAAAAATTGCTAAGTAAATGCAACTTTACAGAATTTTATGGAATACATATTATACAAATATGTAAACTTGCCATATGTCTAAATTTAAATAATAATTACCCAACAGGATATTTTATAATATTATATATGAGCAAATCTTATAAGAATATTAATTTCCTATATTTATAATACGTATACGTATATTTATATTCGTACAATTAAAATTATCTATGAAAGAAACTTTTTCAAATATAGTAAATTATAACACATCCTACATTGTACATTTCTAAGCAAATATAGAATATATAGGAATGCAAATATAAAAAGGTTTATTAATGAACACATCAACAGCATATTATCACAAGAGATATTGATATCGTAAAAGATTAAAATGTAAAAGATAATTATGAATAAATATACTGGTAATACAGTTATGATTTCTAGTAAAAAGATAAGGTTAGCAAATATCATTTTTTTAAAGATGAGGAGCATCTAATCATTAATATAGATATTAAATATGATATCCCTCTAGAACCATTTGAAGAATGTAAATGCAAGATTATTATTCAATTAAATAAACATAGATTAATAGCAGATAATTGTATCACTTTCATAAGCATTATATAAAATTTTACTTTATTTTAATTTATATTGAATAAAATACCTGGCAACTATGCTATAATTTGTATATACTAATGCAGTCACATACACACACACACACATATATATATATATATATATATGTTGGTGTGTGTGTAAGCGTGTGTACGTGTGTGTTTGTATGAATGTATTTATTTATACATGATGTGTGTGTTCATTGCTATATTTGTAAATAAAGAACATTTTTGAAACCCAGGCAAGAGTTGCAAAGTATACATTTTATAATTAAGATATAACATTGTATTATTATTATATTAGATTTCTAATCATTTTGATAAACGACAGTTAGTTTCAATGCTGGTAAATAATTTGCAAATAATTAATTATATATTTATTTAATTGTCATAAATTTCTGCTGTAATTTTTTAAAGTCAACCAAAATGTAAAATTTTGATTAAACGAACACTTGTATCATTAAATGAAAAATAAGAAAAAAATTTTTATTTTGAAAGAATAACCCAAACTAGTAAATTTTAATTCAGTTTGAGTAAATATTTCATTTAAAAGTATTAAAGTATACTTAATTCAGAACATAGAACCACATCAAGCTGCGCATACCACAAAAAAACCAATTTGTAATACCTTTTAGCCACTTAACTGTTTCTTTTTTCTTTCCTATTATGTCAAAAAATAAGCATATTTTTTATAAACATTTTTAAGTTGAAATTAATTATATAAACTCAAATCAGCAGTCAGAATGTTATAAGTATTGAATTTAAAGAATTACGCTATTTTTTTTCATTGAAAAAACATATTTTTCTTTAAATTCGGCTTTTTTTTTCGAAGAAATAAGAGAACTCAAAAGAACACTTTATAAAAGTGTATATTAGATTTAAAAAAAGATATTATTCAATTAAAATTCTGTTTTTGCGTGGTAAATTTTAAAACAGGGAGACAAGCATACCCCAAAATCGATACCGGGACAAAAAAACGTGTTTCTTTTTTCATCTATTTTCCAAAATCGTTTCTTTTCGAACAGCACACAAAACATTACCTTGTTGGTTTCAATTTTTTGTCGGTTGGAGGAATCACTTCTAAAAAGTTTTTTTCTGTCAATCGTAAGAAACTGGGCTAAATTCCTGAGCGTCCTTTTTTCTCATTTACCGTCCCATGCCTTTCAAAAAGGCGATGTATAATATCAAGCCTCAAATTCAAATGAGATAATTTTCCTCTCAATTTCTGATACAAAACCAAAGCATTCCACAATGATGTATCTAAAAGGTGGAAAAATATCTTTTTGTATTATTTTTTGCTTCTTTTTTTCGTTATTGGGTAATTTGTGAGATGCTGATCCATTTTATATACATCACAAAAGAAGTCGGATAACAAACTTTCATTATCTCTAGAATCATATACAGAAATTTTTTAGGCTCACTACCTGAGTTAACATCAAAATTATTTCCTGTTACGAACCTCTAAAAATCACTTATTTTTCTTTTATTTTTATAGCTCCAAATTTAAAAGAAATAGTGTTCATAGTTTGCTTTTCATCGATATAGTAAAAACAAATTTCCCACCTAATCTGGTCTAAAAGAATGCATTAAAATCTAACATTGAAAGCAGCTTAGACACTTTTTTTTGTAATCCTAACGTTCCTCGACTCTATTAGTGACATCTGCTAGAAAAATTGCACATTAAATGAACAAAAAATACAAGCAGATCAGAGGATTAGAGTAGAAAAAAGTGTTGCCCGAGTGACACTCGGGGAAAACAGGGAAGTGGTTAAATGAGCCAAGAAAAGTCATCAGCTAGCGACAGTGTCTTGTAAATGATAAGAATAAAAAATAATTTTAATTTTTATGTTCATATTCTGCAAAAACATGTCAGTTATTTCTTTATTTTTTACATATTATGATTCTTATAGAAATTACCGACATACAGCACGCAAGAAAAAACTCCAAAAATATATAAAAATGTTAAATATGCAAAAACATACAAAATAAAATGCAAACTTTTAAAAAATTTATTAAGGAAATACTTTAAACGTTTTAACTGTCTTTAACCCGTTTTATCCCAATTTATTTATTTTGCTCAGTATAAATAAGATTTCAACTTTTGGAAATGATTTCGTGGCATGCCATTTTTCGCCAAGGTCTTCAGTATCTGACCAGTAATCACGTTCACAGGTATATAAATAATAACCAGTGAGAAGCAAAATTCTTGTAAAATCACGTTTTTCAATTGCAGTGGTCAAGAAATCGTGTTCGTTTTTAACATCTGCTGCATATAACATAGTTTTTTTTTACAATGAGATCTTAAATTTCAGCTGAATAAGACTGCTCAAAAAGCTCTGTTGGAGTTTTATCTTTCAATGCAGATTCCATCTGCTTGAGCAAGTCACTTGCAGTTGATTCATCCTAGTTTCCCATTTTGTACAATACGATGATTTATCCTTTATCCAAAATGACTGATGTGTTTTAGCTTTTTTTCTGCTCTTCGTTATCGAACAACTAGAGCTTGTGAATGTTTCAGGCTGGAAACTATCTCCAGTTCTAACCTCCAAACACCCAGGAACATCGTTTACAATAATCTCACCAGTATTTACTTGATTATCATCCCTTTCATCTTCGTCAGTTAGTTTACTAGCATATGGTGGTAACACAGCACAATTTCAACATCGTACTCATCTGAATCTAAACTATTTAATAATTCGAATCCTTCCTCTAACTTCAGAAATCTTTGGATTGACATAACTAAGTAGGAGTTAAACACTAGAAGGGATTTTTTTCTTAATCTTCGTTATAAAGAGAGAAAAAGCGCGTGAATTGCATCCATTTCATCTCACTGTCCTATTTAGAGGACAGGTAAAAAATATATTAATTTGCTAAAACATACCTAAGAACAATATCACTTTATTTAACCAGCGGGATCATAAGAAAAGTGTACTAATCGAATAAAAAATGCCCAGCCAAGAGTCCAAAGTAAAATGAAAACAAGTTCTGCAACCCCTAAGAGATGATACAAACTGCACCCACAAATGCGATGAATAAGCAAGATTTCTAGGGGAAGGAGGAAGGGGTGAGAGACATAATTTTTTTTTCAAGCTAGAAGTTAATACATATCCGTACGTGCTCCAATAGTCAAAATGATCGCAACATATAAATAATGATTTTCCCATGATATTTTCCAGCTGTCCTCTAAATAGGACAGTGGGATAAAATGAGATAAAAATGTTAACTGTAAGTGCGTTAAAAAAATTAAATGATCAAGAATGAGTTTGATTTGTGCATTTTTGAACAAGACATAAGATGCAAATTTATAGAGAATGTATTTAAAAATGATCCGTGAAATCTTTTTTGTAATAATAGCAACATCAAAAAACAATTTACATTTTTAAAAAAATCTATTGTTATTAAAAATTAAATAAGATGTTGTTAAATAAATGGTAATTCTAACTGACAAAATTAGTATCTTATATAGTTATGTTATTTTTTGACGTTATTTTCAGCATTGCCTGAGAATCAAATGAGCAGTATTGATTGTGTTATCCACGATTTATATGAAGATGCTACGCAATTTAAAGTAATCTTAATACGAAGTGAAAAAAAATATTATACACTCACGGACAAAATATTTAGTGCACCAAGGAGTCGTAAAAATGAAACAAAATGTTACATACGTAATGACTACTTTAATATAAATAAATTATTGGAAATTCAAAAAAAAGGATAATTTATTTCAGAGAAAAAGGAAAAAGAACGGAGGATTCAATATCCTGTTGAAGTCCCTCTAGCGCGAATACACGATGCGATACGATCGGGCATTGAGACATACAAGTTTTGTATGATGTCTTGAGACATTTCGTTCTATATTTGCTGTAACCTTACCTCTAGTTCGTTCAAACTCATGGGATGTTCAACTCGCCGTACCAAATGATCCTAGATATGCTCGATTGGAGACAAGTCTGGGGATCGGGCATGCCAAGAAAGGGTAGTAACACTGTGGAAACAGTCTTGTGACAGCCTTGCCATGTGAGGCCAATAATTGTCTTGTTGAAAAATGGCTCCTAGGAGCCTTTGCATGTGTGGGAACAGATGTTGTTGCAATATGCCATGGACATACAGCTGGGCTGTCATGGTGCCACGGATCAATACTATTGGTGATCGTGTATTGTAGGCAATGGCACCCCATACCATCGCATCAGCTGTGGGAGCGGTGTGTTGCTGTAAAGCAAAGGCAGGGTTGAGGTGCTTACCACGGCGTCTCCACACACGAACACGATTGTCATCACTGCTGAGATTGAATCTAGATTCGTCGCTAAAGACGACCTGGTTCCATTGCGCTGCAGTTCAGTTTCCTCGTACGAGGCACCACTCCAAACGGAGGGTAGGACGCCTAATGGACGCCACAATCTCAAATGTCCTTCAGCCAGGTGCCTTCGTATGGTTCGAGAAGTCACAGGGGCCCCTAGAGAAGGTACTACCTGTGGCTGGATGGCGGCCGATGAAACAGTACGCTGTACGCGTGCATTTCTTACGATGTGGCGATCTTCTCGGCGACTGGTCTGTCAAAGGCATCCTGAGCCTGGTCTTCGTTTAAATGACATCTCTCGGATCCACTGGTCCCAACACCTCCTCACAACACAATCAGAGCGCCGTAATTGACGAGTTACTCGCTTAGCTGACCACCCAGCTTCCATCGTACCGATGATTCTCCCCCTCTCAAAATGCGACAACTGCTCACATTGTCTATGAAAACGGCGTAATGGCATGTCTACCTCAGCTCTTTCCTTGTAAATGATTCAGCACACTCAAACAAGCTTTGGTTACATGTTTTATACTCCACGGAGAATGACGTTAAACGCCCTCTACCGGCTATACTTAATGCGCAATCACGCTGCATTTCTAATCGTTTGCATATCGTCCCGTCGTTTACCTTCATGCCAAATTTCATTACGATCCTTCAATTATTTCTTCATGTTTTAATTTTTTTTGTCTATGAGTGTAAAATAATATTTTTTTCACTTCGTATTAAGATAACTACTACTCATTCCGATTTATCAGCGTACTTATAAAATGCTGATAAATCTGAATGAGAACTAGTTTGATTAGTTAAATGTTAAGAAATTATGGTTTACAATGCCTAATTGATGAGATTTTAATTTAGGTCACTCTCTAAGGCAACATGATAGCTATTGGCAACAGACCTCTAAATTTTGAAATACGGTCAAGTGGCGATAACGAAACCTGTGTGTGAGCAAACATGCTCCTTTCTTAACTCCCACACTCTAACAATGTGGAAAGTTTAAACCTCCACAGATCCAACGAGCATCAGCTCCTCTACAGGGCGGGGCTTTAGCGGCACTAGGATTGAACTCATGAATCTGTGATTTTCACCACTAAGCTACCGAGGTCTTGATATGACCTTGAAGATCTTGACGACTGCAAACAATATGTCAAAGTGCCGAAAGAATATTTCACTTGATAAATGAAAGGATTATTAGTAGTGGTTTGGTTAGTCATTTGTAGTGTTGGATTGTGCGATTAGCAACACACAAATTTCGGGAAAAATGAGCTCCGAAAATTTCAAGCTGTGCTACTTGATCATCTGATGTTGTAGGTCTGTTATCATAAAGCGAAATTGTGGTGCTGACTGAGAATGTAAGCAAAGCATTTCTTCTTGACTTACAAGTATATTCTCTCAACAAAAAGGAAAGTCCTCCTCCTTTAAAAGTTCTTTAAAAGTGGTATATTACTCTTTTAAAAAGGAAAGTTTATAAATTTACAGCGGTCCTCAAATAAAAGTTATCTCAAGGAAAATCTTGACCTAAATCTCAATGAATCCATTTAATGTATATTATGTTGTAAAATAATGTAAAAAATTTTCTACAGTCTATGACCCGGAAGTAGCCATTGTAAAAGAATGGCACAAAGGAAACAAAATCATATTTGAGGTTATCAGTAAAAAGGGAGAGCCAGTATTGTATTAATGTTTATATCTTTAGTTTCCAAAAGTGGTATTATAATTTATTAGCAGTGTATTTTTCCTTTGCTTCAAATATATTTGTTATAACTCAATCATTTATTGCCTTATTCAAAATTATAGAAAATTCAAAATTATTTGAACATTATATTACACATAATTCTATTCCATATTGATTCATAATTTTCAAAATTAAAGTGGTTTTATAATTTTTTTAAACGGATTATAATAAGACACCACTAAATATTAAAAATAAAGTACATTTAACAGGAAGCTGTAACACAAAATATTGTCAGGACTGCAGATTGATGCTGACAGAAGATTGCGGTGCCAAGAACTATAATATGTCTTGACTCGAAATTTTATAGAAGGGAAAAGTGCAGAGATTGTCTTTGAATTACAGTGAAGAAACATTTCTTTCCGTTTATACGGGGGCCATCAATATAATAATTTTCGAAGCATTAATTCTTATCTAAAGACTACCCATCTATTTTTATGCTGTATAATTTTTATAAACAAATAATGCTTTATATTTCTCAATACATTAGTAACAGTGTTTTCTTTATAAAAAAGTTTTAAAAGCAAAGTCACGATTCTAATCAAAAACGTTTTAATATTAAGGATACTTCAGTTATAAATGGAAATTTCAATTACGTGCCACAATTTACTATAACAAAACTTTAAATTAAGGTATAGTTTTTAATAAATTTATTTGATTCGAAAACACATTCTAGTACCGCTGAAGACCTGCCATATAGAGGGGACCGATGCATGTTAAATATGTCGAGGCTCAAACGTCTTAACATTGGGTGTGGTGTGAAAGGAGAGGGGTTCCAGCTCAGATGTCGACTTCGTCACTTGACTATGGTTCAAAATGACGAGGTCAGTCACCAATAGCCCTCGTGCAGCTTTGTAGTACGTCGTTAATATAAATCTTTTTCATTAGAAAACACGCTGAAGGTATTCTTACTAGAAATAGCAGAAAATGCAAATATCAAATCAATAATGGACTACAAGCAATCAACATCTTTTTTTTCTTTAATATGCATAGTTAATTAAATAAATCGTGGAAATTTTTGAACAACTCTTCCGGTATGATACATTAAATTACGTGAGACATACGGTCACTTGGCATGTATATTAAAAGTAAAATTAAAATTAATACTTAAAAAACTCTAAATTTTGCATTACATGTTGAGTAAAAATTAATTAATTTCATTAGGTTACATTTTTAAATATTATTATGTAAAAATTCCCCCCAATTTTCATTGCTTCTTCCTAAAAGAGAATTATAAAAATATTTGAAAATATTAAAATTCTCTCGTAAGCTTTGCTTGGTTTTTAATAAGAGCTCAGACTCGTTCTTTTATTGAATATAACACACGCACGCACGCACGCACACGCACACATACACACACACATCGCATGCACGCGCACGCACACGTACACACACATCTGCACATGAGTACACATAGAGAAAAGAGGCAGGAATGGGCTCTCATAAATATTTATTTAAAAGTTTTATAAGAGCCACATATCCTGCATTCTGATCCAAAAACATAATACCACCCCAAACATAAATTCCGAAAGAAAAAAAAGTACATTACATTACTTCCAGGTCTACTTAGTGGGTCATTAAACAAATAAACGTCTTTCTTATCGCAAGACGCTTAAAAAAATCACAAACATTCAGATAAGAAATATTTAACGACATCACCATTAAAAAAAGATACATGGGTGAAACAGAGGAGAAACGACAGGGAGGAAAAAATTAAGAAATCTCCATACCGAGTATTTTAATCAGAAAGATAAAGTGCATCAACTTTGATTATTTGAATTCATGCCAGAATCGCGAAGTACGTTATTAAAAGCTTCTTATCAATGGGAACACCACGTTCCACCCACCCAAATTGTACCCAATAATAAGATGGGAAGGAAAAAAATCAATGATTATGGTGACGACGGTGAATTTAAATCGATTAAATTTCAAATAACCTTTGATGGCACCGCTACTCCACTGTTGCGTTTGAAAAGGAAAGCGATAGAAAGATCTATATCGCTTGAATTTATTGTTACGTTATCTTTTTCCTCTCATGAAGAAAATCGGGGAGCCATTGGTAAAATAAAATGAACAATTGATAGATCGGGTGCTTGAAATAAAATTTCCCTGAGGATTGATTCAGTGGTATTTGATTAGTTAGCTCGAAATTATTTTTTTCGATTTGACTTGTACACAATTTAGTTAGAAAAAAATAGAAAAAAGCTACGATGATTTATTACAGTTTTTCCCATTTTTGTGTTGGCTTCTGGAAATTCGAATAGAATTTATTCTTAGGCAAATTTAATGTCACTTGATGTTGTTAATTTATTCGCTGTAATTGAATTCTACTCTTATATTTCTTAGGTGCTTTGTATTAAAAATTCTTTTGATTTGTTTGTAATCACTTATATCGTACACAAATAGAGAAATATTATTTTATTATTCAAGAAAACTTATTCATATATAGTTGCTATCAGTTACTTATACCAACAATTATTGCACAATTATTGTATTTTATGATGGTTAAACTTCAGTTTTTATTATTTTATACAGAGAAATGTGCATCAAAAATAATAATTAGTATCTTTAGAACTGATGTATTATTTCTTTGTCAAATACTTTTTATTCCAGTGATTTCCAAGATTAGAAGAATGATAAAAAATGATGTCAACAAACTCAAATCTTGATCTTTGATGGTGATGTACATTTCGGGTGTATATTATTATATTCCCTATAATAATCGGACTGACGTAGTTCCTAAACGTTCAATTTGAACAATTACCATAATACTTTAAATATTTTTATTTTTATGTACACAAGTACAATTTAAAATTAAGAATATAATATGAAATGCATCAAAAGCTTATTCTTCACTAGTCTTGAAATTGTTATTCCAACAAATAAGATTAATGTTGTAGAGCACAAAGTTTATATGCTAGTTTATCAGAAATAATATGGAATATTTTTAATTAATTCCATTGCATTAATTAGATATTAAAGTTAAACATCTAGTATATTTGGGGGATTCTGAGAAATATCATTTACAAGAATATCAAGTAGCTGTTGGATACTGCTAAAAATTTTTCTAATTACGTCGAGAAACGGACTGTACAGGCCATTTCCCTACAAGCAGGCCAATGTAAAACAGCCTTTGCAGTAAAGTCAGAAGAAAAGTTATACCGCGTGCTAAAACTGGAAATATAATACAGTCATATTTTAAATAAAACTTCTAATAGTTTCAAAATAATTATTTTATCAAAAGTAATTTTCATTCCCAAGGGTTAGTTAAAATTTTGGACTAATTTTGCTTTTAGTTCACAGAGAGAACTGGATATAATGTTAGGACAGTGGTGAACACAAGGGGGTGTCCTAGGGGTCCGGACCCCCCAAAGCCCTTGATTTTTTTTCTGATTGATTAAAATTCCAAGTTTTATAGTACTTAAAATTTAATTAAGTATTTGATATTAATGATTAATTTTATTAATTAATGCTAATTATTTATTCAATAATTAGTTTTTTTACTTTTTTTTTTGCCCGAAAATCGACAAAATCAAAAGGAGCATAATACAAGAATGGAGAACTTTCGAACCCGGACCCCCTCCCTCCCTTGAAGAATTCCTGTGTGCGCTACTGTGTTAGGATATAAAATTATGACTCTTCCGTAAAACATGGCATCCATATATATGTTTAGATAATATTATTTGCATTTTTCATCATTTTGTTAATGTATTTAATCTGTTTTACCTTAAAATAAAATATGTCTTTGTGATTCATTTTTTGAAAGCTATACACCACACTATGATAATTATAAAAAACCACTAATACCTGAGAAATTTACTGGTCTTCAGACAGTTAAATGAACACCATTAAGAGCATCCAAAATATACTCCATGGAGTTAAGAGCACAAAATCTGACTAGCCAATCTATTCGGTGAACATCATCACTTTTGGGATAGACGATTTTATTTGATTAGATCCTTGATTATAGTCACATTATGTTATTTCCGGGTGAATATTACGTACGTGAAGAATCAATATGGTCTCATTAGTAAACAAGATAATCTCCAAAATGTCTCCAGTCCATGTTAAAAAGTAGGTATTTTCTGCGCAGGTTACTAAATTGGCTCCCTTGAGCCCAAAGTTTGTAAATGACAACTTTCGAGGTTCCCACTTAAAACTAAAACCTCTGGTAATACTTTTTAAAGTTTCGTGTCGCATACATGCAGCGGAAACGAGATATACAGAATAGTTCTAAGTTATAAAAGTGAGTAAAAGAGAGATGAGGATTGAGAAGTTAAGAATTAGTACTGCGGAGATATTCTCTTCAAGATTGGGATTCCAGATATAATTAACTAACTAATCTATTATTTTCTAGTCTCAACCACTTGCTTGCTTTGTGAATAAACTTCATCTTGGAAAGTTCTTGGACAAATTTATTGAATTTTGGATTCGAAACATCACTTTTCAAACAATGCAGCTTCTGTCACTGTGGGGTGTTTGCTGAAGCCGAGTGGTCAAGGTAACGAAAACGTGGCTGCAGTGTCCTGGGTTAAAGCTTAGAACCGCTATAGATCCACCTTGTAAAGGAGCCGATGCACATTAAATATGTCGAGGCTCAAACGCCCTCCAGTTGGTGTGGCGTTTAAGCTAGAAAAGGGAGATGCCAGCTCAGCTGTCGTCCAGGTCACTTGATCATGGTCAAAATTACGAGGTCCGTCACCAAAAGCCCTAGAGTAGCTGAACAATTCGACGTTAATATTCACTCTCACATACTGTCGCTTAGGTGAGCTTCAGTTTAGAATGTTGCTGTCTACATCTTTTAGATAAGTTAATTCTGTTTACTTAAATATTAATTCATCTTCCTTTTAACTCTTGAGTAGGAAAACCTTATTAAATAATAAAACTGAAAAAAAAAAAGTTTATTCCCAAATTATTTCAGATATGTGAGTTTTCATTGCTTATGTTTTAGTTGACCTTCACCTTAACTCTTGAGTGGGGATTGCTTATAAATAGAACATTAAACTGATTATATATATTTGTGTTTGTAGTTATTTTATAATGTTTTGAGTCACAAAAGCCCTAACTGCATTGTAATGTCGGGTTCGACTACGAGACTCTCGGTGTTATAGTTAGAGTCTGTATAAAACGTTGCAAAGTGAGTGAAGCATATTAAGATCAAGTTTCCTTGCAAACCACAACCTCTATAATTATACTAGAAAACAGGTACCATTGATTCCTGTCACCGCATGAAATTCACAGAACTGGGAAGCTCTGGAATTCCTGTTGTGTTTCAATGTAATGGCTGCATATATATTTGTCATCGTTAGTCATTGTGGCTCTTGGACGACCCTGCATTTCGGATCCAGTCTCATTGAACTTCTATTTAAATATCTAGAAATCTGCAGAAGAAATTTACCGTTCCTCAAATCTGTCGATGTTTTGACATGTAAATCCATTCTTTTGGAGCATTGGTATTTTTCTGCTTTAAATATTCTTTTAATTTCACCGAATTGGCCCAAAGGAATAAACAAGTACTTCTAAAGTCTGCAGGATGTGTGAATGAATTACGTGAGGAATTTCTCCATGCTCTTACACTGTAGTTTCCTCAAAATACTACAAGAATTATTACTGCATTTTTTTTAATATCAGTGATTATTTATTTATTTTTGATTAGTTATATAAATAATTTAATGAAAAGTAATGGCAATATTTATTGCATAGTTTTTTCTTGTTTTTTCATTACTTATCTTTATATACTATCCAATTTTTAATAGATCATATTATAAATTATCACATTTACTGAAGGATAATTTTTTTTTATTCTTCACAATTCCTCTTTAATTCTTTCATAATGTAAAAGTTCATTCTAAAGCTGTTTTAATATTTTTTTTCCTTAAAATAGTAATAAATTTTTATCAAAGAGATTGTTAGGTGTATTTGAAGCTCTCCAAATCTATTGATGATTGCTTTAAAATTATATATTTTTAACAATAAGAAATTATTTTCTTTAGTTAAAGTTGTCATAACATTTCATTTACAAAATTCATCTAACAGCATCTATAAGCATTTTCTTTAAAATTTACCATGTATATAATGCGTATGTGTGTATTTCAGCTCTTCACGTAAAAAAACATGATCTTACCCAAAATAGTAAATATATACATTAAAACGATGAATTAATTCCTAAACTCTAGATAACTGACATATTGATACTTTTCAGGAAAAAAACTATATAGCATTTTCAACTCAAAAAAATTACTTTTCCTCTGAATGCGAAGTACCTGCTCTGTAAAAAAAGATTCCCGAAATTGCGCAAATCCAGTGAGATGCTAATACAAATGCACAATCTTGTTTAAATTCATACTACTACAAAAGTTTGTTCAAAATTTAAGTGTACAGTTATTTAAAGAGTTCCAAACTTTACTCGAAGTGTGCAATTTGATCAGAGCAATTTGGGTCGAAACAGTGCAATTTGAGCCAGAATGTTTCACATATGAACTATTACTAGAAAGTACCTCTTAAATAATGCTTCCATTTTAGGAAGTATAATCAGAGCCACATGATCATCAACAGAGGATGAATGTAACCAAAGTTCTGAATAACTTCTTCCAGCTCAGCAATACATGCACTGTTATGAGACAGTCTCCAGGAATTTAAAGTTTTGATGTGTATAAAATCGGAAAAGAATGAGACATTAAATACACACTGAAGTGATAAAGGAAGCAAAGGTGATTTTTCAGGATGTTAAATATTCTGGATATTCAAGCTTTTCGTGACTTACCGAGAATCCAAAAAGATGTAATTAATCTCTTTTTTAATAATCTGTCTTCGTCGACCGAGAATTAGCTAGAATATATACGTATATATTTATTTAAAAAGTAATTGTATTACCTATAGTATATGTATATTTTTGTGATTAACAATAAAAAATTTATAAAAATAAGATGAATATGTATTCTATAAATAACTTTGTACTAACGAACGTACATATGGCAACTTTTATAATTAATACTATTATTCTGTACAACATAAAAATAATATACATTACGGCATTTCGCAAACTGCGAAATAGATGATTTCGAGTTTAAAACAATTAAGTTTACTTCCAGCATAATAAAGTAGAACAGAGAGTATGTATTACACATTAATAAGATACACCAGAAATGTATAGACGAAGAAAAAAAGCATATTAAACCATACCTTTGAAAATCTCATACATATATATATATAAAAAGTTGCATTTAGTAGTTATTTCTTCTTTGAAGATTTTGCTAAAAAACAGCTAATAAATTTTTTTGAAACAAAATACGACTTTTAATTGTTTAATAATTGTATTAATTTTAGATTATTTCAAATGTGTAGTTTGTATTAAAATCCAAGTTATTAATTATATTGTATTGTATTAAATGAAAAATGTTATACAACAGGAAAATATTTATAGGATTATAACATTCGAAAATTTTTGCTTGATTATTCATATTTTTTATAAGTTCTCTCCCCCCCTATCTCAAGTTAACTGTAGCAAGGTTTATTAATTAGAAATAGAAAAATGAATAAATATCAAATATAAAAACATCTAAGATAACTAAAACACGAGAATTATTTCGATTGCTTTGAAATTAGGCAATTTATGAATACATTATCGGTTGTTAACATCTCTTCACGTTTAATGTAGTCGAAATCAAAAATATATTCTGAATACTCTTGTACTTCATAAAATACACAAAATGCAATAAAAATCTTGAAATATCGTGAAGAAAAAAAAATGCATCTTTTAACAAATGTCTTTTGGAATTCAATATTTTTTCTTGTGTGTCTGTGTGTGTACAAATATGAATAATCGCTTTACGCTTACCTAATAATATAAAGGTAGTTTGATCATTGTTGAATGATTTGAAACATTAAAACGTATGTGTCAATCTTCTCTCTCTCTCTCTCTATATATATATATATTTATGTCAATATCTATCTATCTAAATATATATATATATATATATATATATATAGTAATATAAAACAAAAGTGAAGAAGTACTAGAACCTACAGTGCTAAAGCAGGAAGAAATTGAAATTCACCAGACACAAAAAATGTAGATACAAAAAACGTCTTTGGACTAAACTGGAGACCTATTATGATTTCTAAAGCTGTCACTGAATTAGGCCATCGAATTAGGGTTAGCAATGCTTTATGGATCCACCTTCCCCGAACAGCAGAAACTTTCGACACAATAGGAAAAAAAAACCTAAGTTGAAAAGTTAAGTCTAATACAACACGTGGAAGAAAAACTGCTAATATATTAAAATGAAGCTAAGAAAAGAGAACAATAATGAATGTCTCAAAAAGATGAATAATAATAATAAAATTATAAAAAAAAACAAAAACACTTACGTGTAAAATAATTACTGGATATCGAAAATTCAACCTTTCACTATAAGCTCCCAACGCGAAATGACGTAAAATGACGAATGCTATTCAGACTAATATCGGAGAAGGAAAAATCATGGCGCCACCTGGATATTTATTTTGCAATCAAACAAACCACTAAGATTTTATTAAAAATAAACTAAATAAAGGAAGTTTTAAAAACGATAAAGATCAAAGTTAAGAATAGATAAAATCAAATAGAAATATATTACAAAGTAAATGAACTTGGATGATTATATACTAATCGATATATTGCAGTTAAAATAAGCGCTTAAATTTTTTTTTGTTGTCTTTTTTAAATTTTTTTTAAAATAAACTTAATAAAATGAGTTTTAAATAAAATAATGAACTAAGATAAAAATATATTTAATTAGAAATATTTATAAATAAATTTACTTGGATAAAATTGTAATCTAAACAATTATTGCAAAAATTCACAAAATTACTTTGTTTTAAAGTGTTATATCAGTAACTAAATCATTGTTTCTTTTTATAAAATTTAAGATAATATTTCTAAATATTGATAGGTTGTAGGTTACTACCCCAAAAAGGCATTTTTATAATGTTAAATTCAAATGAGTCTCTTTTATCAAAAATATTGCTTAATAGCAAACTATTCTTAACCCTTAATTGAAGGTCCAAAAAGTTAGCTGACTCATTACTATAATTAGTTTTTACTTATTTTAAATAGTGGGGATAATAATTAAGGTTAGGAACAAAGTCTACTATATTACTAAATATAATTAAGTCATCTATGTATCTAAAAAAGTAACAAGATTCATAACTAATACTTTCATTTTCATAAAAATGCAAGTAGATATTTGCTAAGCAGTTGCTAGCTAGTCCCCCTTGTGGTAAACCTTTAATTTGCTGATAATAAGCTTTATTATGGAAAATATAATTTTCTTTTAATACTAATTCAATAATAGAAATATATTTATCATATTTTAATATCCTATTTAAAAAGTATTTGCTATATGCTATTTTAAGAATCTTAAACATGTCTTCTATATCTATGAAATTAAATAAATCTTCAAAACTACACACATAGGTATACATAGAAATAATTTTTTTACCTTGCATGTACTTAATAATGTCCATACTATTCTTAACAATAATAGAATTATCAATTTTGTCTAATGTAGATTGAATAATATTTTGTAGCTTTTTGCCTGGAAATGTAATATAAGTTTTAAAACCATTCGTAATAGTTCTAAATTTAACAGGAGTCTTATGAAATTTAGGAGTTAGGAAAATATGAGGGAATTTAATATCCAAAATACGTAAATCTATTTTTTTATAAAAAGCAGAGACTCGATTGATAATTTCTCTTTTGCTTGAATTAGATTTTATAAAAGCAGAATTATTATGAAAATGTTTGTTTAGCATATTAGTATAAAGCCATTTGCAAATAATTGCATAATTACCCGGTACTTTATCGACATATACAATAATAAAGTTCTTTTGTAGGTCTGCAATATGGCTTTTAATATTATTGTAAGTTATATCATAATCAGTTTTATAGTTAATGTGCAATAGCTCATTTAATACTTTGCATTTTAATACTATATATATATAAGAAAAATTATATAATTACCTAAGAGAATTCAACATTTACTAAATTAACATATTATATCCATCAATTGTTTTGGACACAGTTTAGCTTAATTTTCTTTCACTGTATATATGTACCTGAAAAGCAGTTTTCATTCTGAACATACGTTTTACACGATGTTTCAAATACTTTGGTATCAAAGGAATTTTATAAATAAACAGAAGCAAAGTAAGATTAAATAAATAAATAAATAAAAGGGAGAAAAAACAATGGATGAAACAAAATGTAAGAGTTATGAAAATTGCAGGCATTAATACGTACACGTCAGTCGAGTGGGTGTTGCATTTCATTCATAAATAACTCTGTCGCGTGCTAAAAAATACTAAACCCATTAAAACTGTCTAGACCTATGTTTTATTAGAGTCATAGCATTAAAAATAAACAAAGAGAGGGAAATAAACTTCTTTCATTTGCAATGAGTCATTAGAATTAATGAAGCGTTTCTTATTAATAACCTTAGTTGGAATTTTTTGTAATTTATTATTTGTATGGGACCGTATCTCTTGATGGGTATTTTGCATTAAAGATTTGACAAGGTTTGTTTAAATTATGATGTATTTGTTTGCCAGTTACTTCATTAAACTAAAAAAAAGGTTATGTTGATGAAATATATTAATAATTAAATAATAAATATTTAGTTCTTTTATTATTAGTGTTTTACTCATTGCATTATTTTTCTCTAAAAAAGGGAACATGCATAATCGGAAAGTTTTTTTAACAATAATTATATTAGTATCCATTCTTTCTTTTTTCAAGGGAATGCTACTGAAAAATGTTACAAATCAAAAATATATTGGCAAAAGTAATTAATTTTTTTATTTTATATCTTTTAGGTAATGTATAAAAAAATGCTGAGAGATAGATATTCATTTTTTTCTATTTTTTTATTTCGATTACATTTGCTTAAAAAATTTTTTTTTGTCTCAAAATGCGATTTTTTTAATTTTTTTTTTTATTTCATATAAATATATTACTTTTGGTTGACTATGTTAACCCATTATTTTATACCTCTCATTTCATACAATTGTAAAAGCCGAAGCAGTTTTTACAAACACTGTTTTTAAAATATGCGCATATCTTAATGTGATGCACTACAAAAGAATAAATAAATTTAACTTAGAAAAATAGATGAATGGGGCTTGTGAAATTACGTTAGCTTTGTCTTTGAATATTAGTAAAAGGCTCATAAAATGTCACCTGGTACTATTTTTCCACGATGAAAATAATATTACACACACACATAAACACACAATGTCGGATTAAATGACATGGAGGCCCTTAGGCAGTCGAATTCCCGGGGCCATGTAGCCTGTTTTTGGAGCACTAACAGAAAACAAAACACGCTCTTGTGGGCCTCTAAAAAGCGCGGGTCCGATAGGCAATTGCCTAATCCAACTAATGAGCAATCCAGCACTGCACATATACATATATAAATACATACATATATATATATATGTGTGTGTATGTATGTACATATGTATATCTTTATCATGGCAAATATATAACTTTTTTATAATTAATCTATTTGAATCAATTTAAAAGTCTTGTCTTTTGTTATTTAAAAAAAAAATTCTGGTTACCAAAGATTTGCATGATTTATACTATATCACGAAAATTGATTGACAGACGAATAAATTTATTAGTTGTACTTCCTACAGTTTCTTAGTATTCTTATCCTACATCTTATACTTTTACTTTTGTACTAAATAAAATTGTTTATAAAATAACATGCTTCACATAAATTATTTACAATGTATACTTCCACGTAACTAGTTCAGTGAAATTCTTAAAGCCATCTATATATTAAATTGTTATACAGTGAAATTAAAAAAAAGATCTACATGCTTCACATGCACATGAAATGTTAAAGTTTAAAATCACAAATACTTTTATCTACAAGTTACTTGCCGGTAATTTCTGAGAAAGAAAAACTCATACTATCTATAATAGGTGTATTTCTGTTTATGCAGTAAAATATAACTGGATAACAGAAAAGCAAGTATACAAACCCTCTACTTTTCGTTCAAAACCTTATCTTCTTTCAACTAGATAGGATATCACTTGGACGGGAACAGGATTTAGCTTTTGCTTAGACCATGACGCAGAGGGAGTATCAAAAGAAGCAATTAAAAACGCTTTACGCTGGATTAGGTTTCGGAATAAAGGAAGAGAGGGGATGATTTTATGTTTTCTTGGCTCATAGTTATTCTCGTGGGAGATTAAGTTTAAAATGCAATGGAAAATTCATGTAAAATGCAAATTAGTGGGGGTATTCGATAGAAAAAAAAAGAGACAAGTTTAGATGTTCTTCCGATCTCAGGAGAAACAGGCAGAGTTTATTTTGTGTAAATGTTTGCCGTCGTAGAATTTAAATTAAATTTTATTAATTAGATTTCGCATGGGTTATAAAGTTTTTACCGTAATATTACGGTTATTTATCACCTACTGCATTCAATACATTTTATTAGGATACAAAAAATTAATTTATCATTTAACTTTTTAAAATTATTTCCAGCTAAAACTATATGAGAACTTTTGAAAATTAATTTAATAGTGTGTGTTAATTAATTTTTAAATGTTAAACAAAACAGTATTTTGTACATATTGAGTTAGATGATAAACCTAAAAAAAATAATAAATAAAATATAATAGTAAAGTACAGTTTTTTGCATTGATAGTATTTATAAATTAAATTTATTTCTAGGAATTAATAATATTAGCTCTTATACAGGATTATGCATGTATATATCAACATAATACGTCATCCCTTTTTTTTAATTCAGTATTTAGTAACACAACACTACTTATTGCAATTTTTTAATGTTTTTAAAACCATTAATTTAAGATATCATTTGGTGAATAGGAATGATTTAAATTCTGTTCACTTAATA
This sequence comes from Trichonephila inaurata madagascariensis, assembly GCA_019973955.1. NCBI lineage: Eukaryota > Metazoa > Arthropoda > Arachnida > Araneae > Nephilidae > Trichonephila > Trichonephila inaurata. The sequence goes on along the minus strand of BMAV01011916.1, from coordinate 89,868 downwards.
TGAAATACAAAAAAGATTAAAAGCAGGTATCATTTTAATTAAAAAAAATATATTAAAATTTTTGTGTACAAATGATGATTAAATAGACGCAAAAGCATTCTTTTTTCAAATACACCTGGACCGATTCATATAGTTAAAAAAAACCTGATCTTCTAACCTAAGTTAAAAAAAACTTCTTGTATCACTAAAGGCTGTATCAGAAATTAGAAACTTTTTATTTGTATAATGACACAATAAATGTGCTGATTGAATGAATATTAACGTCGTACCGTGTGTTCAACTACACGAGAGCTTCGTAATTTTGAACCATGCTCAAGTGACGAGGACGACACCTGTGCTTGCACCCTCTCTCCTATCCATCACACCAACTTGAGAACGTTTGAGCTCTCGGCAGATTCAACTTGCATCGCTTCCCTACACAGTGGGTCTAAAGTGGTACTGTGCTCGAACTCGTGACATGCCAGCCATGATCCGATATCTTGACCACTAGGATACCGCGGCCACCCACAGGTTCTGAGACATAAGGGAAGACGTATTTATAATCGATGTAAAAATTTATCAATAATTTTTTTTTTCAAAAAGCAAATAAATAATTTAAAAATATAAATTCAAAGTTATTGCATATCGAAAAGGCAAATTTTTTTAAGATACAGAGAACAATACACGGGGATTTAAAGAAGATAGGAGCAAAATAATTAAACTGCTGACATATTGAATGTTAATTAGTGTTTTACTAAATTCAGGTAAATTTGTATTTTATTTAAAGATAGAAAAAATTAAAAATGCTTGACCAAAATTTGTACAATATACAATTTTTATTCAATTTAGTCATAAGAAAAAAACCATATTTGTAAGTATCCTGTAGAAATTTCCCCAGTTAATTACATTTAAGTAAGTCAACAATGGAAATTCTCGATGAAAGAAGTATAGTTGTTCTGAGACAACAAAGGGACGAGTTATTTTCGCAAACTGTAATTAAAAACGTTAAAAATCTGCTGGTGATTATGATGCGAAGTGTAATGTCTGTATAAGGGAGCTGGTTGACTCTTTATTATAAAATACAGAATGAAGTAAGGTCAGTTTATCAAAACTCTTTTTAAAAAAATATGTATGCGTCAATTAGGAGAATAGCGTGATGGCAACTATGTTTTGTGAAAGATGGATCTTTTCGTGTCTTATTGCTAACATTCTTTTTAACATAAAAAAATTTGTAAGTCATTAAATGGCCTAGAAAAATAGTCCGGATTTGAATTTGATAAAAATACATCTAGAATGACCCCAAAAAGAAATTTCAAGCAAGTGCTATTGCTAAAATTAGCAATCTAGATGATTCGAAATTTCATTAGAAAGTGTCTACATTATACTAAAATGCAGGCACTGATCGAGATACATATATGTCAGATTCTTAAGAGAAATTTGATATTCATAAAAGTTAAAAATAATCTTTTTAATTAATAAAATCGGAATGCGTTATGAAAAAAAAAAGTTTTTCTGTCGCATTCCGATAAATGAAATTTTCTAAAAAAACGCAATGCATGTAGTTCACTTAAATTACTGTTTAGCCTAACATTTTGTTTTCCCGTATTCTTGTTTTGCAAAAATTTAATTTGTAAAAAGAATTCAATATGAGTAAAATTATGTTCATCGCAAAAATGTGTGGGTGCGTTCTGTGTTATTAAAGTCAAACCAAAAAGTATATGGACGCAGAAACTAAGTCAAGTCTATGTTAATATTTACATTATACCTTGAATAAAACATTCAAATAAGTAAAACATTGCAGAATTTTATGAAATATGTTATTATTAGTTTTGTTTATATAGATATATATCGTAGTACATAATTTAATGTAAAGTAAAATTTTAAGGCATTCGGAAAGCCCATCAACAACTAGAAAAAAGAATTAATGTTTACAAGTCATGGAACAACAACAAAAATATTGCAGATATTTAAATTCAGGAATATATCCTTTTTTTTTAATGTATTATAACGATTTTACGTAGAATTTTTAAAAGAATTAAAATTTATACGAGCTTTAACAAATATATGCGTGGAATTTTTTAATTAATAAGTTTATTTATTTTCTGTTCTACATTGCATATTGAAATATGAAGGGGAAAAAGAAGAAAACATTAAGGTTTAGCAGGAATTAGTGGAGAAAAGATGCTTAGTAAACAATTTTTCACTACAAAATAGCTACTTTTCTATTTAAAAATAATTAAGTGGAAGCTAAAAATCTAAGAAGGAAAAATTAAATTTATAAGTTTGTTTTACGAGCTGGTATACCCCTTCTTCGCAGGGGTGAATTGAAAATTTAAACAATACAGACTGAAGTTAAAGAAGTTTTTAATGAGTTTTTACGTGAATTGTAAGTTATACAAAAAACAAATTAAAAGAAGCTTTTTGCATACCTCAGCTAAACAAAAAAAAACATATTTGTTAAATTTTAAGTCTGTAGATCTAATAGCTGATAAAAAGTATATATATTTTTTTATTTATAACTCTCCGTAACTCTCTTATGGTTCGATTTTTGAAAGCACCTTCCAGAACTGATCTCTGCTCAGCAAAAGTAACACATTGTTACACATTTTGTGTAATAAACGCTTAAAATAGTGTTAATAACTTATATCTGGATGTGTAATACATTAATATTACTTTCTGTTGTATTTATTTTAAGTTAAAATTGTAATATTCACAAGCAACGCCGTTCCTTATATTATGATGACGATTCAATAGAAACAGCGAAATGTTGGCTATAGAGCCAGGTTGTCATCAATTTTGGCAACCATGTTGGCAATTTGGCAATTAATTGAACGGTGAAGAAGCTGATATGCCGTAGCACCACCTGGTGGAAAGCTGCGACAAAGAGAATAGCACAAAAACCTTCTCCACAAAAAATACATATGCATTCCAATTTTCATAGTGATTGGTTGATCGATGTTGGAGTGATGCGACTTTATATATACAAACATCCATTTTTATATATATAGATAACCATTTTTTAAAAGAAAAATCTGTTATATATAAGCTTGCATGGGTTTGAAAATTAATAATGTGAACTGATTACAAATTATTACGATACTTCTTTTAAAAACATTTTAATTTTATTTTGATTTGCGTATATAAAAGAATAAAATAATTTTAATCTGTTTATGAATTTCATAAATTTACCATAAGAATAAATTGTGTATATTTATGTCATACGGGATGCATTTTCTCACTGTAACTAACATAAAAATATGCAGTCAAGTAATCCTTTATTCGTTATTTACAATTTTTTAAAGATAATTTAAATGCATTAATTCATTTTTTTTTCATATTTCCATTTCATTTCCATTTTAATAAATGTTAAAATCCTGACCTCTTTCACTTTACAACATAAGAAATCTATTTTGCAAAAATCATCTTATTTTTTAATAGTGAAATAGTTGCAAAACTTTTTGAAATACGATTAAATATGAACTTGTGTTATTTATAATGTTGTACTTCATTATTTGTAAGAAAATGAAGTTTATAATGAATACACACTGATATGGTTAAAATCCGATTGTTTGTACCTTTAAAATATATCTTTTAAAGCTATTTCTCAAAATAAATTGAATGAAATTATGAGTATTAAAACAACTCAATTCTCATTTCTGTAGTCAATGAAAAGGTTAATCAACAACTTAGCATGATAATATATCTGTAGGCCGTGGGTAGCCTAGTGGTAGAGCACCGGACTCCGGACCGGAAGGCCTGGGTTCGATGCCCGTACCGCCAAATACCCTCCGAGTACACGCGGAGAACGTGCTCGTTAAATCAGTGGGTCCGAAATTCTTGTGGACTGAATCACGAGTGCAGGGAACTGGAGAAAATTTCCCTCCAATTCAGTTCCATGCCTAAATTGAGGAGGTGGAGATATGTGGTGTCGCAATCTAACGTCCTTTCGGGAATTTCACCGAGCTAAATCGTACAGTCACCTGTATGGGGCTCAAGGCTAACGACTGGCGTACATCTAGCCCATTGCCACGATGAATTTCATGGGCCTCGATCTGACTATGTCAGACAGGTGGCATGAGCTACAACATATATCTGTAACTATAACTGAAGAAATTTCTGCTTAAGATTTCAAATTAAGGTGTGTTTTTAAAACAAAAATACCAGGTGACCCAAAAGGCAGTTAACAATTAAAAATTCAATCACTCACGAAATAATGTAGGTAGAGAGGTAGGAATTTATACACATGCTTGAAATGACATGATGTTTTATTGAATTTAAAAAAGAAAGTGTAAAAGTGATCAAAAGATGGTGTTTTGTATAACAAAATCATTAGATGAACAACCGATTTTTAGCAGTAAACGGTATTCTTTATAGCAGATGTTAAACATGTCGGTCGTCATTTATCAGCAATACCTATAGACGTGGGATGATTTCTGAGAACAGTATTGTACAGTGTGTCTGTAAATATGACGAGAACTTGCGGTCAGATATTGTCTTTTAGCATCCTTTACGAGGTCGGCCGTTTGCGGCAAATTTGAGAGTTCAGGTAACCCCGCAATCAATAAACACCCGAATTGACGCCTGGGGATCTGGGAGGCCAGACCTGATGGAAGGGGTTGCTCAGACGTGATTCTCACCAAACAATGCATGGGAGAGATCTTTTACATCATTCTTACGGCTAAAATACTGTAAAACTGCAGTAACAGATTTGCTATTTTGATAGAACACTTTTACTAACATTGCCTTTTTTGGTAAAATCAACATACCGACATTGCTAAAGTATCTGTTTCCTCTCTGACTACACCTCATCTTATACACGATTTTCATGCAGTGTCTCTGACCTTCTGCTGTCTAGTGCCATCTCCGGGCCAATTTTTACATTTAAACACCTCTTTAAAAGCTTCTCTTGTGTGTAACGGGGAATCTTTGAACTCAATTTTTCTCCTCTTTAAAAGGTCAGATTAATTCGAAATTTTGCTCACTTGCCCCGGATCGCTGACAGTACATTATTTAAATAATTTTGCTCTATTGTCCTGTTCAGGGTCATCAGAACTAACGATTTCCCATTTTCATATCCCATACCGCATCTGACGATTAATTCCGAATCACATTTCCAGATTCGGTGACTAAAATATTAAATTACAACTTAGTTCGATTAACTATAAAAGGGTGTTTTTTAGTTGTTTTTTTTTTAAACTGTAATTTTTCACTTTAGTTTCAATAAAACACCATTTCAATTCAAGCATGTGTGTCAATGTTTACCCCTCTGCTTACGTTATTCCGTGAATTATTGAATTTGCAAGCATTAACGGACTTTTGGATCACCCGGTACTTATGAAAATGCTTAAGGTTTAATGACAATTTTATGCATTACTATCTTTTGATATGTTTTAGCAGATTATTTTTCAGATAAGATTTCATATACATACGTTCACTTAAAAAATTGTTTAATATAGGAGTAAATCTATACATCCAATAAATCCAGCTGAAAGATATTCTTTAAGTTAAACAGGAGGAAAACTACATGAATGGCAAAAAGCAATCAGTGCCATTCAGTGACACGATATCGACGTCGGATATAACGCGTATGAAAACGCCTGCATAAAAAGCTAACTTACAGAACATGGTTGAAGTGACGTAAGACGGACAGATTAAAAGAATATCTTTAAAGAAAAAACGAAATTCCACAAAACCCCTCTTCGGCTCCTGACAGCCCCGTGATAGATCGTCTCCATCTATACAAAGGAAAAAAGTAAATAAACAAACAAAAATATAAAAAAAGTAAATCCCGTTTTTTTATATCTATGTTATTTGTTTAATTTTTTTTCCCTTTTCTACCCTGCCGTGACCTAAATATAGCAAAATAAATGCAAGCAACAAAACTGTTTTTGACACAAACATCCATCCGAGTACCAATATTTTAGCAATATTTTCCGATATCGGGTTCGGGATCACGACGAATTATCGTAATATTAATGTTAAGCATCTTTATTTACTTCTTTTTTATTGGTTCGGCCATTTTACGATAGAAGTAAACAAAAAATGAGCTCTTTATTAGATAATTTCGAGGAAGGAAAGGCACATTTTTCAATGCTTCTGGCACTAATATTTTTCTTAATTTTTATTTCTGCTTAGAAACGTAGAACCTAATGTAGCTTTGTCAATATTTGTTTGATAAATAATTTTGTTTAAAGAAAAGCGCAAAAAAAAAAAATATTTGAAAAGCGATATAAAATTATTTCATTATCAAAACACAGGATAAGTTAAGCTAATTATTAGGGTTAATTATATATTAATAAAAGTAACAAATAATTATTGTAATAAATAACGTCTTAAACTCATTATTATAATAATTATGAAGAAAATATGGTTGTGTCTAAAAATTTTATTTTATTTTAATTTTTATTACCAATGTTACCAAGGTTAAACCTTATGTATAAAGTTATAACTTGTAATATATTACTACATTGCTTCTCAAACTTTCATTATTTGCGACCCAATTTGTAATCTAATTTTCATCGTGGCCCCATTCCAACAATAACTATATACTGAATACAATAATATATTTTGACGCTATAGCGTAATATACAACTTTAACTATAAACCGTACAAATTATCAAGATAACTACTACATATTTTATATGAAAAGCTTATGGGAGATATTAGTAATTATTAAACCTTTTCTTAACTTAGTATTGATAAATTAAGTACATTGTGCAGTACCAGTGGTACATCCAAGGGGAGGGGTCCCCGGGTTGGCCCCCCATAGTTTTTGATTTTTTTCAATTGATTATAATGTATATAGTACGTAAAATTTAATGAAGTAGTTGTTTAGCTATTAAGTTTTAAAATTAAGTATTAATTTTGTACTAAATAATGTTAATTATTTATTTAATAATTTACTTTTTACTGTCCTGAATCGACACTGTTCCTGTTTGGCGGCGTATTGTGGTAGTATACGAGAATGGTGAACTTTCGACCCTCGACCCCAACCCCAAAGAAAAATTCCAGTGTGCACCACTGTGCAGTACTGATACATTTATAAGTATATTATATCATTGAAAATGTGCATTTTATTTTTTATTACGTCAGAATGTATCTTTTTTTCTTTTGTGTTATTCCTTTTAGAAATTAATAATTTTTAAAAAATAATCTTTCAATTTCGACTTTTCGATATGATCGTACCCACCAAGTAAAGTTATCATGCCCCCACCGGGTGAGGGGCACCCCTCAGTTTGAGAAACGCTGTACACTAGATCTATATAACTTTTTGCAGTATTAGTCATACTTTTAATTTGACATTTTTAAATATATAAACTATATATTTTAATTCTATAATTCTATAACTATCATAACTCATTAGTTCAATGATAGTAGAAAATTATTTTAACGTATTAGTTTCAATAAAGGGAAATTGCATGTTTCTCTAAATCTGTGTTTGTTGAATAACTCATTTGTGTGTATTGGTAAATTATTATTCAGCAAGAATAAATTTTACATTTATAATTTCTTTGGACATTTATTAAAAATGCATGAACATCGGATCTAACTGTATCATTTGATCTAACTGTGATTAGAGTGTTCTAAAAGTTTAGCTTATGTATAAGTCTTATTACTTTTATGAGGAAATGTAAAATGAGGAAAAAATCTAACCAATACTATTTCAGCAATTAAGTGCTTTAGACTAAACAGTTCAGATAAATTACAAAGATTTTAAAACGGAAGATTTATATGGAAACTAGCAAATTATATGGTAAATAATTTTAATTATTATTTCTTGTAAAAATTGAATTGTTTGTTCACACATCATATGAAGAAAAAAATACTAATAAAAGAAGAATTTTAATAAATATAGGTAAATGTTAGTGAGACATTTTTAATCAAACTGTATACAGATAAATTATGATAATTTCAGTATTTAATAAAAATCAATTTTTCATTACTCTCAGTCAAAAAAAAAAAAAAAAACGGATTCATTTTTCTCTTGAAGAAAAAAAAATGTATAAATAAATGAAAAACTATCAAAACGAAATTTGGAAGACTTCTTTAAACACAAGATCTCGAGAATTAATTCCGTGTGCAATATAAATATAAATTTAAGGATATTATGCAAAAATGCTATAAAATACGTTTAAGATTTTCATGGAATGTTTCCCTTTTGGCAATAACTGTTGTTCCATTTTTTATTGAATTCAATAAAAAATTATTCTGAAATAAGAATTAGTATACTTTGATACTTTACTTTAAAACAAAACTAGATACAGTTGCAATATTATTCGATGATCATTCTTTTTAACAATCATTTTTAATTCTATTTTTTCACCATATATAAATTTTAAAAAGATCTTGGGGACACTAAAAGTAAATTTATTAGATAAATAAATTTTCGTGAAAGAAAAAAAAACAAATTTAGGAAGAATATACTTAATATGTATAGTCTAAGTAACAGCATAATGTTTTAAGCAACATCTTTATAAGAATTATTTTTGAAAAATATAATAACCAGAGATTTATTATTAGCAAATGTTACTTTTTTAATTATTACATTTTTGTATTAATAGTAAAATTGGTTATAATTAGTTTATTCTTTTTTCATCAAGGAATATGTAAAGTCCATATTAAAAAAATCGAAAATATATAAACCTTTTTAATTTCATACATAAGACATCTAAAAAAATTTTAATGAAAACATTGACAGTTATAAAAGAATAATTATTTGATGAGCAGTCAAACTATTTCTGTTCTGCATTGCAAATTTGAATTAACAGCCTAAATCTAAACTAGTTTTTCTTTTAGAAAATTTTTGTGTTATAATATAAATTACATTGCATCAAATGCTTAAACATTTAAATTACATAAAATTGATACTTTCGAATTATTTTTGTATTTTACCATAATTCCTTTTAAGGTATTATAACACGTTGAAATATAGCTTTACAGAAAATACTTTGCTTTGCATCTAAATTGCCTAGAGGCCGTGTTACAATCAATTTTATGCAACTATAAAAGCCGAAAGTGGGTCTTTAATATACCAAAAGTGGGCATTTAAATTGCTCAAAATCCATCATGATGAGTGATAACTCAAAATATTATGAATGTATTTCTACCAAATGTTTTGAACCTGATATGTATATTATTTTCTAGAGAATGTATTAACGTATTTCTTAATGTATTAATGTTCTTTGGGTTATGGCCGATTATTTAAATAATGATCTCACAAAAAAATGTTACATTTACTTAATTCTTATAACTCTTACTGAATTACAATGCTAAAACTTTTAAATTTTAATAAAACATTAAAATATTTATACATTTTTCAGATAAATGCATATAAATTAGTTTAATAATACTTTTATGGATATAAGTTTATTACTTTTTTTTTCTCTAACTTCTTTCGAGTTTTTCAAAATTATTGCTAAAATTTCAATTATGAATGTGATTTTTGTAATACTTAGATGGGTTTTTTTTAAAAAATATTGTTTGTTAAATATTAGCATTTATTGATATCGATTCCTAAAACAGTGCTCACATTTTAGTATGCTACCTTTAAAAAAGTACTCCGGACGTATTAGGATACCTAAAAGTAGTCTATAACACTGTATGTAATCGTTGAGGAATAACTGTTCCCCACACGTTTAGTTTAATATTTAGCCTACATGGTTTACTGTAATATTTTTCAGAACCAGTGCAATATTCTAGATGATGTAACACTCATTTAAGCAATAAGTTAATAAAAAATGTTGATCAATAAAAAAAACTATTATGTCTTACCCAGAATTTTCTAAAACAATAAAAAATTAAGACATAAATCTACCGTAAAAGGACATGATGTTAGGTTAGAAAAAGTTAGCAATATTTTTAGCTAACAAAGAGAATCTAAAAGAATCACAAAGATACCTTTCTTGAGGAGAACTGCTTTTCTTTACAGAGCAAGTAAAAACGGCGGATAAATATCGGTCTTTGAGAAAAAGTAATGTCAAAGTGCGCTTCTTAGAGGAAACATGTTGAAACTAAGACTTAATGATTTCCAATACAGTAGGATAACAGTTTAATGTGAATATAGGTTCATCCAAACTTAACTGGTTACTTTACACGGCATCCAGATATTTTCGTTAGATAGTTTCCTTTTTCCTATGATAAAAATGCTGATAAAAATGAATTGGAAGAAGAATTGAGCTGCTTTTAGAATTACGCTATTGATTCCAGTTCCGATTAAGTAAAAGTATAGTAGTAGAATGGATGAACATTCAATTTTCTATATATGCTGGTATAATTTTAAGACTTTAAGCAGCACAAGTATTGGCGTATTAATTCGCAGTTTATTTTTGAAATTGCGCTTTGAATCTATTAAAGCTCTCATATGTGTGTTTTTAACTACTCAAAATTAATTATTGTAATGCATTCGTTTTCATCATAAACAATAAATTAGTTGTGATGACTATTTCATAAAACTCAAGAAATGATTAATAATAAAAAATGAAGAAATCTAAATATCAATTTTCAATTATGAAAAGCATAAAACTTATCTATTTAACTTTTCATAGTGGTTTAAATTCTTACTACGATAGTGTTTATTGAAGATTTATTATATACAACCACTTACAACAAAATAGTTTTAGGTTTTTTTTTATATAAGATTAGAAACAAAATATATATATATATATTTAAATTTTGAAATAAATATATTTCCTAGGTAACGCTTCCCTATTCTTCATGAAAAATGCTCTGATGAATAATGATGTATTTGCAATTATTTATTTATTTAAGTTTTCTGCAATAAATAACTTAAACTGCAGAATTTCTTTTCAAATAATACTCCAAATTTAAATTTCCAAATTAAATTCCAAATTAAATTTGAGCATACCTATACACCTTTTTAATAATTCTTAAAGGAACAATACCTCTTTATGCTTAAATAATACATTATTCATATAATATACGTAAGAACACACAAACAGTGTACTTTACAAGCTTGATTTTGTAAACCTTCCTTTTGGCTATTTTTGTGAACTAAGATCAGTAGAGCTTATTTTTTATGCGACATATGTACCACACACAAGCAATCTGAATATTCCCTGTTATTAAGGCTTAACAGTTAATAATAGTAATAATAATATAATGAGTATCCTTCAGTTGTTTCTATTTTCTGCCTTTTAGAACTATCTAAATATTTAAAATGCTTTAAATACACTCAAGATGAAAAGGAAAATTAGTTTTATGAAATTAAATAAAATATGACATTTTAATGCTTATCAAAATCTTCCTCAAGAAATAGTTTAACAATTTATTTTTTACTTTTCAGTTTTCTATATACGTGTATTTCAAAATATTTAAAAAACACATATCTTGAAAACACGAATAATAATTCTCTCACAGATTTATTTCCACAAACACGTTATTTTATAAAAGTAAATAGCGTAAGAATAATATGTTTTTGTATCCCATTTGGAATAATTTTTATATTAAAAAAGAGTTGAAGGAAAATAAAAATACGAGGAAAAAGAGAGAATTTTGCAATTTCAAAAAACAAGACTGTTTGCATGTAGCTATTGAAGGAGGAAAACAGATAATTCATTTTGGAATTAGATGAATCTTAGGTGTATTTTTTTCGTTATATTAAAATGAAAAGTGTTAAAAAAGAATATATATAAAGTGTTACACAAATAAATAATTAGTTGTTCTTATAATTTTTAAAAGAAGTAATTTCAGAGTTAATCTGTTCATAACGGAAAAGTGTAGGAAATATTAAATATAATTTCATAAGTTAAAAAAAGAAGCATTAAAGAATAAATTTATTTTAAAATGCAGCTTATTTCCGTTACATTCATTACCTATGTGAAACCATTTTTATCTTCAAATTATATTTAACTCGAATATTAATTATACATGTGATCATTACAAAGTATTTATACATGAATATGTATGTAGGCGGAAAAAAACGAAGATAAAAAAAATTCTATTGCAATGAATTCAAACTTTATAATACACATACAATTCACTGGGTTCAATAATTCTATTGTTAGCTAAATTTTTGCAACTTCAGATTCGCTACGGAAACTCAAAAATGTATTTAACACTAGATTACCCAAAGGAAGTCTTTGACTGCTTTTCAATTTCAATTAGCAAAAAATTGCGTTCATAATGAACAACTTCTTAGAACTTTTTAGAATATATTTTTTTTCCAAATGAGAAAATTTTTTTATTGGTAATGTTTACTCATAACTTGTTATATGACTGTAAATAAAAAAAATATTAAAAATTAATTTTAAACAAATTTCTTTACACATTAATCACTCTTTCACAATGCAGTCATTTTGACTGCTTTGGGGCAATACAGGTATACATTAAGTTTCAGTCTTTCTAGTGTTAATACTAATTTCTTTTGTTAAACAACTCAAATATGCTAAAAATTAGCCAATACATAATTCTTTCATTTTACAAAATACATATTATTTCACAAATTTCGAAAGTATCATTTATTGAGAACCGATATAGAATCTTCAAAAATTCAAATCAAATAAATTTTTCTCTTAGTATAAAATAAAATGAAATTCATTTAGGATCTGAAATATTTTATCAATCAATGCATGAACTCTAATTTTTTTTCATGTAATCTAAATGCATCTCTCTCCATTCTTCAAAGTAACTCTGATAGGCACCCGGAATGTTGCTTTTCTATTGCCAGAGGCTTCCAATATATGCTTCTATTTTTATAAAATCTAAATAAGCGCTAATGAAGAGAGAGGATAAAAAATAAAGCTCGAAATATTTCAATATTTATCTTCTGAGTTAAGGCGCAAATGATGAAAGCGCGCTCACGGATTCATATAACAATAGGACCCTTTCAGCATTCGATGGTCTAATAAATAAATTTCCGAGGCAGTCGTCTCCCCTACTTATCATAAAATAGTAATTTAATTCCATATCCTTTAGTTCCCTTCTTCCCTTTCCTGATTAAACAGGATGTCATTAATAATAATGAACACATGATTTTTTTAAAATCAATATTGTACGCGTTATCATTAGAGTCAATATGATGCGTATGAACCCCTCGAGTAGATTGAGAGGAGCGAAAAAAAATCAGAATGCTCAGTTGGATAATCTTTCACAAACATTGGAGGGTCCATAAGGCGCTTTATTCGCAATGTTCATTGTATACTGCATGTAGTTTTGCTAAAGAAGTATTTGAATTTGCATTTTATTTTACACATTCATTCTTATCCGGGCATCTCTGACGGAATGGAATAGTTGTTAAGACATTTTAAGATGCAAAACTTTTCATGAAGGAATTGAGATTTTTTGTATAACTCATGGCTAAATGTAAAAGTTTTGAAAATGCCAATATTCAAAAATAAGGACAGAGTGTTTTACTGAAACCGATTTAGTGAAAATCTCTTAATTACCGAGGAAATGTTGCACAGTTCATTTTCTAGTGCAACCGCTTTTCACACAGGCATACGCATTTATGCAGTGTTTAGGGTGAAAAGAAACCAAATCATTCTCTGAAATAAGTAAATCATTCGCAAACCCTGTCAATGTTATTGTATCGGATTCCAAGGTCTTCGGAATAGTTTTACAAATAACAGCGCAATGCAAATGTTTGTTAAGAGGCTAAGTAGCAGAGAGACTTAAATATTGTTCTCATTTTCCCTTGGAATCTTTCCAATAAAATTATGATTAGCAAAAATATTTTAAGTAGAGAAAAACAGAAAAAATACGTTTACACATACGCACACACACACTCTCACACACACATATATATGTGTGTGTGTGCAGTAGCGCGCACAGGAATTTTCCAAGGGGGGGGGCCGGGGTTGAAAGTTCACCATTCTTGTATCATGCTATTTCTGATTTTGTCGATTTTTAGGAACAAGACACAGTAAAAAATAATTATTGAATAAATAATTAGCATTAATTAATAAAATTAATCATTAATAACAAATATTTAATTAAATTTTACTTATTATATACTTAGAATTATAACCAATCGGAAAAAAATCAAGGGCTTTTGGGGGATTCGGACCCCCAGGACCCCCTTGTTTGCGCCGCTGTGTGTGCTTGTGTGTGCACGAGTATATACATATAGGGTGTATACGAATTCAAACTAAAAATTCAGAAAGGTAATAGTATGTAGATTGGAGAAGACAAATCCTCATAGAACATGGGATCGCTAACCACGTTTAGTCCACGTATATTAATAGCCTTCAGGAGAATGTTGCACCAGAAGAGGAAAGTGGCTAGAAGAATGCAGGGATTTGGAGTGTCTTGGTACGCTGAGAAAAATCTGCACGTATGCCACTCCCGAAGTTGCTGTAGGAAGTACCGATCATTGCGCACCAGAAAGTTTAACTAATGCATAATGGTGCACCACCGCATTTTTTTATTGCGATGCATAACCATCTCCATACTACATATCCCGTTAGAAAAATTGAACGAGGCGGAATTGTTGATTGATCTGCATGCTCCTCGGACCTGAATCCTCTCGATTTCATCTTCTGGGGCCACCTGAAATATCTTGTGTGTGAAACTCCGTTAGCTACAGTTGAGAATCTCATTGCAAAAATTGTCGGCGCTTCAGCTGACATCACTAACTAACGTATTTGTATCAATGCGTCCAAGAATCATTCATTCGTCGCTGTTGGCTGTGCTATGATCTACGCGGCAGCAATTTCGAACAGGTCCTGTGACAATTATTTGTCTTTGTATTTCTGACGTCGAACTGCGTTGCATTGTTCGCATTGTAAAATGTATGTCTATTAAATGTATTTCTTAACTCTTATTATATCTCTTCATATCACTCGACATCAATTCTTCGTAGCTATTTTAGACGGGGTTTGCGACCCCATGTCCTATGGTGATCCATGCAGCCTACAATCACCCCTCTTAATTTGTCGGTTAAATTCGGCAACACATTGTGTATAAAATCACATATGTACAAAAATAAAACATTACCATCATAAGATTGAGAAAAAAATGTGAAACATTGCTGGATGTGAGTGGAAAAGCCCTTGCAGGGCCTTTTAAATCTAAAAATAACCTTTCATTTTTGATATTTTATCTTTTATTTCATATAAATTTATTGTAAATCGCAACGAAAAAACATTATTTTGAGGAAAGTAAATTTCTACTACGTGTTCATTCCATAAGAGCAATGCTTATTGAGATTTGTTTTGATTAATTAATTTGATCCATTGAGATTCGACAAATACTGATGGTTAAGATTCCCTGATTGGTACGAAACTAAAAAATTTAAAACACTATTAAAAAACATAAATGCGTGTGTAAATTTTACGAAGGAAAATTCAAATAAAATATTTTTTCATTTGTATGATCTATACATCAGGGAATATTATATTTAATACAAACATTTTAATCTTAAAAATTACTTCATATAACTATTCGCTGTTTTAAGTCGTGTGGGATGAACTACGTAATGATACGCATTAAGGTCCTTGTTACAACGAGCTATGTGATAATGGCATTTACTAAAATCCTGTGTAATCTTCCCATTAGTGAGAACTACGTTGTACGGGATTCCATACGAGTAATAATTAGTGCATTATAATATTAACTGAGTATTACGGGGCAATAATGTGAGGCTTAGCAGTTTCTATAGTTTGCTAATGGGAATCTTAAAATTATTTCTTGTTTACTACTCTTAAAATGATTTTGAATACATAAAATGAATCGAAAACCCTTTGTGAAAATAATTTACAGGATAAAGTTTTAAAATATATATATGAAGTTGTTTGCAAATTTTATGAAAATTAGGAGCTTTTGTTGGTAAAGTAATTCATATACTAAAAATTAATTAGCAATAGTTTACATTATATTTCTGGTTTGAATCTGACTGTATTGCCTTCTAAATAGAAATAGGACCAGTAAAAAAATAATATATCTAAGAAATATTTCCGTTTTTAAGATAATAAATGTACCCTCTGGAATAAAAGAGATTTTAAATTTCTTGAAAAGAATATCATATTCTAACGGGAAATATTTAAGTATTCACTTTAATTTGAAAGTTGTAACAAATTACATTAATATGTTTTGACTTATGAATCACTTATTTTAAATATTTCAATTACATAGAACTTTCTTGTTCTGAAATAATACAGCTATTTACTGCTTCTGCAATTAATTAGTTTGTTATTTTTTGCATAAATGTTCTGTAAGTGTATGAAAAATAATTTATTAATCTACTAAACCAAATATGTAGGTGTATTAATTGCTATGATTATAATGAGTAGTTGCGTAGTTAGAGAATAAACATTGGTAATTTAGCCATTACCAAATTAATGAAATGCTGTGTTTTAATTTTTGAATAAAAACTAATAGTTGAACTAATTACATTGCGAATATATAAAAAATAATCGAAATGTATCAAATGTAAATTAGAGTGTATAGTTAAGATAATTGCCGATTAATACATTAGGATCCAATATTCCCCAAAGTAACTTTTTAGCTGACGCCATAAATGAGAATACACAATATAGGGTATACAAGAAAGTTTTCCTTGAACTCATTCTTTGGAATTCATAGCTTCCCAGACAAGCTCTTTATAGAACTAATCAATTTTAAGAAATAAGTTGAGGTAGACATTATTGGCTGGGTAAAAAGAGATTACATCATAATAGAAATATGAATTCTTCAATTTATTTAACTTATGGTTTTTATTTCGAGATTTACATAATAGAGCATCCAAGAGACCAAAACGCAGCGAATAGATCGTCGAAATGCTTCTACCCGATCCCCCTTTGCCTACAAATCAAATGATCTGACCTTTTCCAATAAAAAATGAGACCCATCAATTATTCTTAAAGTGACGGATATCTCAGCCATCCTCCCCCACCTCAGTCCATCATACATCATGCATGCGTGGGTGACCCAAAACAGAAGAATCCCTTCTCATGCCGCGCCTCCAGGGATGCTCCCAGTGACCAGCCACACTTAAGTAGCACGTGCTTCCCCATCCAGTGACGTCAGAGGGGTGACGAGGGAAAAAGAAAATTTTGGGGATGCAGATAATTCGGTCCTTGATTTGCAGCTGTGGAATCGCGTTACTATGATTCATTTTTGAATATCCTCAGAACCCCTCAGCACTTTCCCCCTCCCTTGTTCAGCAAACAAGCCGATTAGTGCCAAGTTGAAATTCGAGTGGAGTTTACGGACCGCACGAAAGTCTCGCTTAACTGAGTAAAGCGAATAATGCATTGTTGTAAAGGTTAAAGTGTGTATAACTGTTACGAGATGCTTATTTTGTTATGGTACAAAAAAAAATAATATTTGAATAGATTTATTATTTTTGTACTCCAATAATTTGCATTTAAAAATGAAAGTAATTTCTAAGTCCTTCAAAATATTAACTCGCAAGACAAGAATTTCCAAATATAAATAGCTTACCACAGTAGTAAATATATATATATATCAGCGATTTTTATAATACTGCAGTATCCATATTTTTTAAATTCTAATACCTGTTTTAAATTCCAATTTCTGTTTTTTGTATACTTCATCTTTAGTGTTCTAAGGATTTATGTCTCTATAGCAGATAATAATTAACACTATATATATATATATGTATATATTATCCGTTACTCACCCGTTTTGATGAGTATTTTGGCCTATGTTGTATGAGTTTATATTGTTTTAAAGTTATTCATATATACGTTCTAGCATTCAATTTTCGATAGTATTCGAAACATTTTTAAAGAACTGGCCTCTTGTGTGATTTGAAACAGGGTCAGGACTTGAATTCCTAAGACCGAGGTCTATTTATCATTTATACCCATTTAAACCCTTTCCCCCATCCCGGAGAAATTAACTTCCGCAAAACCCGCTTAAGGCGGAACTCTATTCAACAAACAAACCTGCGTGCAAAATTTAAAGTTGGGTTGTCTACTAGTTTCGGATAACTCGCAATGAGTGAGTTAGTTTTCTCCTATTTGTATATAAACACAGAAATATTCTGATTAAAAAATAAGTTTGAAATTCTCCTACTAACATTTTGAAATATTTATAAGTATAGAATTTATATATATATGTATTCCATAAACATTTGTAATATACATTCATCATCATTTAGTTCGCAAATATAAAAATAATGTTTTCAAATGTTATCTTCATCTGACTAAAACTGTGCCAGAAATTTTCATATGAATAAAATATAAGCATATTAATGCAAGCCTAAACTTATTTTTAAAGCATAAAATTCCGTATTTTTAATTGTATAAATTTACATAGTTTGATAACAGATTTATATCAACGATTTTGATAGTCATTTATATATAAATTAAAAAAAAACTATGTAATTCAAGAAACTGATAGGAACCAGAAAAGATGCTTTGAATTGAGTTACAAATTATAATCGATCTCATTACAGAGAATTTATAACTTGCTTTTTTTTTAAATAAATTCAGCTCATTTACGTTATACTCACTATTTTTTTTAAATATAAGTGGTAAAATGTTTGATAATGACATATATTTTTCTCGCAAATAAATTTATTTCTTGCGAATGTTAGAAATATTTTCTGGAGCTTCACAAAATTTTGTAATATGACGCAAAACCTATCTAAAGGATCGGCTCCTATATTTTTGAATTTCTGTGAAAAACTTTTAAAACTCCTCAAGTAGAATTATAATCTGTATGTTACCGGCAAAGTATGAAATGCCGCAGAGGCATTGTATAGAATGCCTGACGTTTTTAGGCGAACTATGAAATATGAGAATTATTTCATACTTTGCCTAGGCATTCTATAGAATGACCAAAGCTGTTTAGGCTAAGTATGAAATAAGGTCATGATAAGGCTATTATATCAATGACGTACATTTCTAAAAATACAAATGTTATTTTGACAAAATAATGAGAGTGTCATTATATATAAAAAATTATTCAAAATACGTAAAGAACAATAAAGTTGTACCAAACAAAATTTTCAAATAAAAAAATAAATAAATAATCTACTTATTGCAACATGGTAGGCTTGAATGACATTTTGAATTACATTTCGATACATTTTTCACGCAAAGACCATTCTTATTTTGGTACTTTGTTTTACACATACATTTGACGAATCTTTCGCCGCTTCCATTGGAATGAGCAATAGCAATTGACAGAAGAGGAATTTCATGGTCAGGAATATTTTTAATTCTAAGCAAGTTCTTAGGGCACAAAGTATAAATTCTGATTTCGCATATACTTGTTTTAAAATTCCTTCAGAAGTTTCAAGTCGATAGAAACCATTTATCCCACTCGGTGCAAGTGCCAATATATTGGCATTCAGAAAAAAATCACAAATTTCACAACAATGCCTTTTCTTAAATAATTTTTCTGTTTTTTCTAGAAAGGTTCACAACGTTGGATGTACATTTTAATATCATATCATGTAACGTTTTCGTATTTGGTTGAAACTTCTTTCAGAATTCTATCACGTTCTTCGTGTCCAATAGCCAAATGAGCTTCATGAAGCATGCAAAATAACTTAGAATCCGCAACTTTAATACTGTATAGTAGTGCCTCCTAACCTTTCTATCCTCGTGGATCGATTTCATAATTTTACTACGGCTGCTGAGGGTGGGACGTTTGCAGCTCAGGAAAAAAACAATGTTTCATTGAACAAGTTTAAGTAAAATTGAGCATTTTGACACTCCCGGAAAAACCACAATGTGCAACTGACAAATTCTGATCCTGAGGCACGCATTAAAAATTTCGTGCCTTTCCCCACAATATTCGAAACGAAACGGAGATGTATTTCATGCTTTGACGGATTCTCATTAGGCATTCTATAGAATACCTAGGCAATGTGTGAAATAAGAATCATTTCATTCATTGCCGGCTAGTTTTAGGCATTCTATAGAATGCCGGTTTGCTTACTTTGCCGGTAAAATATACATCAGATAATTCATTTTGATGATACTCTAGTTTCTTAGATCCTGATTTCATTTACTCTCTTAAAGATTAAACGTATTAAAAAAACACAAAACAGCATTTTTATCGCTGTACATCAGGGTAAAAAAAATTATCCTAAAAATAAATACCATCAGAGCTAAATAAGTTTTTCTTTAAATCTGCCTCGTAAGTAATTTCATGCATAAAAATAACACTAAAGTATAAGTATATTGACTACCAAGCTACAAAGTGCTTAAGAGGAAAGTTTTTCAACATATTAATGAACCAATACGGAAAATTTTCGGGGATGAAAAAAATATTAATAATAATATAAAAATCTGCGTACATCCATCCGGAAAAAAAAATTAAATGCCATGGCTACACAGGGGGAAAAGTAAAAATATGCGTCTCTTTAACGGTCTTAAATTATGGCAGGTTTTGTTAGACGACTGCATTTTTCTATCTTTTTAATGTTTTTGACTCAGAGTCTTAGAAATTCTTTTTTTTTCAACAAGGAGAACATTTCTCGATAATGAAGCAATATATATTCAGCCTAACGTTAGACCAACTCTGTGTTTCACCTCCTTATTATTTTCTTCTCCCGAAGTATGTTCAGGAATGGACTAGAGAACGCAGTATTTGAGGAAAAGTCGTTTCATACATTTCCCCTGCTTTTCTTCATTTTGCTTACGCGATGCAAATCTTTGTCTTCATAAATTTTCTACCATAAAATTATCCATCATAAGCGTCAAAGTTTTGCCACCCACATACAGAATTCCTTATTTATGTGCATTTAAAGTGTCAGAGCTATTCAATTTTCTCAATTTTAAGGGATCACATTTGTAAACTTTTGAAAGTATATTTTAAACTATTTTAACTCCAGATATTACTATACAGCACCATAATTTTTGTTGTATTCCGTTGTAACAACTATAATGGCTTACAAACATGCTATCCAGATTAGATGTTTCTTTGTTTTTTATCTATGAGCATAACTGAAAAATAACTCAACTTCTTTTCACTGTTCATCACAAATACGACATTGTACATAAGGTAGGAATTGGAAGCTGTGTCTGCATTTTTTGCATTCTTTCATAACTCTTAATTAATAGCAAAAATATATTACCTTTAAAATGATATCTTACCGGATAAAATACGAATTTAAATTTTTGTAGCCATATTTTATCCATTTTTGCATAAATAACGCCTGAAACTGAATTTTTGAAAACTTTTACTCGCTTCAAACTAGGCTCGAGCCAAAAAGCCATTCATTGTTCCCGTATATGCGATATTTTAATTCTAAGGCCACTATTCTTGTCACATATCCCCGAAAATGGTTTCCTGAAAGGCAATTATTCTTTTCAGAGCTTAAAATGTTTAAGAAACATTGTATTACCATTAATTGAGATTTTTTATATTGTGACAATTTCTTATTGAGTTTTAAACCAAAAACAAAGAAATGCATTTCGTCGCTCCGGGACGAAACATTCTTCTGGCTGTACTTATTTAATCACTTCTTAAATATTCTTCCTCCGAAACAACAACAAAAAAAACTGAATGGAGAACTGAACACAGAAATATTTATTTTTCTAATATTTCCATAGACAAAACATAAAAACATTGTTTTTGTTTATTTAAAAAAAATGTTTCTATACGTAGTGTATTTTTAAATCATTGTCTTTACATCCCCGCTATTTTCTTGTATGCTTTTGCCTCCGAACATATACTTCACTCATATGCCCACACAACATAGTATTTATTTTGAGAATTATTTTGATGGTATATTGATGCTCTAAAGCAAATATGTTATAGCGTAAAAATACTGATACTAACGAAGAAACAATTGTCAGAGTATTATTACACCGTTCTTTGCTTGATTAATCAGAAGAAAGTGTTTAGAGATAAGAAATATATATATATATATTTAGATAATTAAGATTCATCTCACTTAGATTACATTTTTAACAGCGTTGTAAAATGCTTAGGTGTGTGTATTTTCATTGCTAATTATTATTAATGACAGCATTATTCATATGTTGTGTTTTATATTTATGTACGTTTTGCCTCTAAATCTATGACTTTCGACAGTAATATTGTTTTAAAATGAAATTTTAAATAAAAATTAAACGAATTATAATAATGTTTATAATATGTATGTATTTTATATATGTTACTATGTGAATAAGTATTTTGTCTTATTTGATAGATGTTTATCAAAGTAAAAGTAACTGTGCGTGCTATAAAAAGACTATTTGATTTATAAAATTAAACCGAATAGAAAAAAGTTTTGAATTTAACAGTAATTTTTTGAAGAGAAATTCAGGTGTTTTTTTTAAAAATTTTTTTAGATTATTTACTTTAATATGTTTAAATTCGTCAAAAATTAGACACTTATAATGACTTCATAATTTTCTCCTCCTGTTATTAAAATTAACGCCGTTATTAAAAGAACAAAGAGAACTGAACTATTCAGTTAATGTATTAGTTAGTAAATTGAGTCATTGCAAATAATTAACCTTAAAAATAATTTTCTCGTCACAGAATGAAAAACTCCTACAGCATTAAGAAGAAAATTTAAATTCCCCACCTGCCAAATTTCATTCAAATTCGATTGTTATTTCTAGATTTATTTGTGATAAACTATGAAGTGGTTATACATTAGATTATTTTGAAAGGTTAAATTTTCAAAGGTTTAATCATTTTTTAATAACCTTTTTACTACATTTTTCTGTCTTTATAAGTTTTAATGTAATAGTTTTACTACTTTAAAAAAAATTGATACTGTAATGATGCCGATGGCTCCAAAAGTAAAAAAAGAATATATATATATATATATTATCAAACATATTATTTATTTTTGAATATGACTCCATAATTGGATCAGAACTTAAAAAGTATTATTATATTCAGCCCTTTAAGACAATCATTTTTACTTTTATATATTTGTAATGCCTCTAACATTTTGAAGTAACTGTACAATTTTAAGTTGTTTTCAGACCCGAAGAATCCAAGTAAATAAAAGATTTTGCATTTTTCAATTATCATTTTTTCCCAACACAATTTTAATGATTCACATTTTTACTATATTAAACCTTTTATTTTCAATATTTTTTATAACTGTAAAAAAAAATGCTTCAATTGCTGCAGATGTTTTTAGAAAGAATTTGATACAATGTAAACGTATTGTATCATTAAATGTGTGCAATATTAATCTGAAATATATAAAAACGGAGTTTATCTTTAAAAATCCCTTATATCTTAGAATTTTATTTTGTAAAAGTTTAGGAATTTTGATGTATAAACTTATGATAGAAAATTATACTTATGCAAATAGAGCTTTCGAAAGGGATAGAGATAAACTTCATTATAATAGTTAATTAACTATATTTATAATTAAGTTTTAATAAGTTAGTTAATATCATAATTTAGTTAATAACTCTTTTAATATCCTGCCCTTAAGATAACTATGGAATCATCAAGAATGCTTCCACATGCCTTTTTCATAACATGTATATACATTCGATAAGCGGAAATTGTTCCGTGGAACTAATAAATGGTAAAAAAGTTAATATTTCTACAAGCATAAAAATATAATATAAATTTTTAATTATTTAACTTTATTAAATGTAGCATATGCATCGAAATATTCTGAAAATTCTGAATAATTTGCCCATATTATTTCTTATCTCTAATTACTTCTGGCCTGTAAAGCTAAAATAATCTGTAAAGTATTTTTGCTGCAGAAAGCATTGCTCGATTATATTCCCTTTACAGTTTTAAATTAATGAGCAATATATAAATAATTTATGCAAAGATTTATGCAATTTATTCTTATATCAAATTATTGTGATAATTCTTTTTCTGTTCTTAAGCTATGTAAATTGACTGTTATTTATTACTACAAGGTTTAAATTAACTAATAAATTTTTATAAAATTTAACTTATTTATTTTCATTATGATTTAAATGAACTAATTTATTTTTATATAATACAAATTTATGATATTTTCTTGACAAATCAGCACTTTTAAAGATTAATCATTTTATTTTTAATTATAATTTTTTCTACGTAAGCAAATAACCTAAATAGAATTCTGATCGAAATAAAAATGCATGCTTCTTTTACTGACACTGTTATTTATTGATATCTTTATTACTGTAAAAAAGTTCAATCAGCTAGAGTAAAAAAAATTTAAATGATTGAAAAATAAATTACTGCTAGGAAGTCTTCTATTATGAAACGCGTTATAAATACAAACGCTTTAAAATAAATTTACACGCTAACACATAAAAATGAGTAATTAAAAAAAATACTTTATTTTTTACATAGAATCAAAACATTATGATAGTTTTTGTATTTTAGTTTTAACTTATTTATATCAAAATTATTTATTGCTAAAGACTTACTTGTTTAAAATAACAAACTAATAATAATAATAATGCTAAAAAAATAAATAAATAAAAAATAAGTAAGAAACAATAAATTTATATCATTGAGATTGATAAGTATTTAATAAAATTAATGGGTATAAAATAAATGTGTGTTAACTTGTTATTTAATTACTTTTTAAATTTATAATAATTTTATTTTTTCAGACATTTAGGTTTTATGTCTTTATTTTAGTAGTAAAGTATATTATTTTTAAAGACTGCTTTCTTCTTGAGACAATTTCTTCTTTAGTTAATTACATTTATTAGTTTTACTTTAGTTATTTTGTAAAGTTCTGGAAAAATAATTTTTGCTACATTGAGCGATTCTTGGCTTCAGAATCAATCATATCAGATAAAAAAAATTCAATTACATAAACAAGTAAACATGCACAATTTTCTTACATGAAAAAAAAAAGATAAATTGAATGTCTGCAGCAGGTTATCAATTAAAAAAAAATACCAAACAACTGTATATTGCTAACATGTGAGTCGAGATTTTGTAAATAATTCAAATAAACATAAATAATAAAATTTTAAAAAACAATCGAGCATTTTGCATTATATAAACATTTTTTTTTTCACAATTGGGTATTAGATTTTTATTATTTATCTAAGTATGTGCTTGTTTTAAAACACTGATATAATTTTCAACATTGAATCTCATGGAATATCTAGGAAAAACAAATATATTACAGCAAATACTTACGCAAATTCAAAAAATGTAACTAGCACAGTGCTTCTCAAAGTTGGAACTTTTGCGACCCAATATTCAATCATAATTTTCATCGTGCCCCCCTCATACAATAACAATGTATTGAACTCAATAATACTATAATTTGACGCTACTGATACCCCAGGCGTATATAAACGTCGCGCTAAGACAAAGCGTTTATTTTCTCAGAAGTATATATACGTCTTTCCGAAGAAGAATCTTTTCTGTGCACTGCTAACCATAAAATTATTCAGAATGCTTTGGAATGCAATTAAAGGACCTTGACAATGTCTACTATGGATTTACTTATTTCAGATTTTTTTGCTTCTTTATTCTTCCCCTCGCTATACATTATATACGCACGCTTACGTGGAAAACGGTGGTATTGGGAAGCGAATCGTGTTAACTTTTAATCGGCAGTTAAGGGATTAATTATAAACCGTATAAATTATCAAGATAAGTGCTAATTTTTGTTTTTAATTATATATACATGACAATCACACTGGTAATTAATAAATTTTTTCTTAATTTAGTATTGTTAAATTAATTATAAAATACATTATGTAGCACTGATACATTTATAAGTGTAATATATCAGTGTAAATGTGTATTTTATTTTTTATTGTGTCAGAGTATATTTTGTTTGTTTACTTTCAGTAATTTAATAATTTTTTTTTAAAATTATGGTTTGCTTTCGACTTTTCAATATGCTCGCGCCCCCCTTGTAGAGTTATCACGACCCCCAAGGGGGGCGCGCCCCACAGTTTGAGAAACACTGAACTAGCATAACAAAATTTGAAAATTTTCAGACATTCAAGAAACTGACAGTAGAGATCGATTCAAATACATTGTGACCAATTTCAGAGCACCATAAAATTTTATTGAATTAAATTATTTACAGGAAATTTTCATTTTTGTTTCCTTTTGCATTGCATATTTTAAGTAACAATTTTGGGGGTATTTTTCCACATCTATTTTTGATTGCCTTTTGAAGTCCTTGAAGTGTTCTTACTCTACGTTTATTTAATTAATTTTAAGTACCCTTATGAAATATAATCGCAAAGAGCACAATTAGCGGATTATGGTAGCTATTTCTCAGGAGGAAGAAAGTTTGTATTTTTATCTTGCAACCATTTTATAATTAATTTTGCACTATTACTTGGTGCAGAATCTTGGTGAAAAACAAAGTTTCCTTACTATCTCTGATCATGTATTTCAAAACATTCTTTTGATAATATTTAGCATCAAGTTTTGCCTTCGGTTCTACAAAAAATAGTTTTGTTAAGCCTTAGAGGATACTCCCATCCCTCAGGTGTTAAACCAAACACCTGAGGTTAACTTGCCTTTTGCAAAAAAACTTTGTCTTTGCAACGCTTTTTGAGTAAATTATATTATACCTTCGTTTTACCAAGTATGGATGACATATGAAACAGTGGTTCATCAGAAGTTAGCCATGTTTTGTATCAACCTTTGAGTAACATTAAATACAGAATCAAGAACTGATTCTTAGTTTTTCTACGGTCTTTGCATACATTTGTTACATTACTGGTTTGATCGCATTTTCATATCTGATTTTCTTTATCTGGCTACAAATTGCCCCTTGTGATACCTGTAGATTCTTTGCTAAAGTTCTTTGACGCAGATAATTTTCTGCAGTGATAAGTTATTTTAACTTCTGTTTTTTCTTTTCCACAAAGGACTTTCTTTCGTTCACATTTTCTTCCTGGAGCATTTGATTACCACCGAAACTTTATTTCTTTTTGAAATTCGGTTAGTAATTTTATTAGAAAAATGTCTTTTCTGAATTTTAAATGATTTACTTATAACAGAATTTGAGCACTCATGATAAAAAGTTTTAAAATTTTGCTTCGGGTTAGCCATAATTCACTCCCACTAATAAAAAAAGATTGGTAATTTAAACGATTTACTTTAAAAGTAAAAAGTGATAATAAAATTTACCGCAAATAGTTGTTTGCTTTTAAAATTGGTCACACTAAGTAGGCATTATGCTGAATCATATAGAATCAGCAAAATGATTGACGAATCCCACATCTCATTATTTTAGCGAATATTACATAAAAAAGTAGTTAGTATCAGTATAGCCTATTGATAAATAAATTTTATATGTTTTCTATTCCAGACAAACGTGATACTTATAAGCAATTTCCTATTAATGTATTTAAAATATGTAAATAACATGGAAATCGGTACACTTATCAATAGAAATATTTTAAAATATATTTAAAGAACCCATAATTTAGTAACATTGTTATGCGAAAACAAATGTAAAATTCATTCTGGTGTAAGCATACTAAAAATATTCATATGTACGTATTTTTTTAAATTTTATTTATTTATTATTTTGCGGACGCATGTCTTTATTGTATGTTGTACCATTCTCTACAAAGTAACGACATTTCTGCAACTGTATGATAACCTGTTTTCGATTCTTCTTTTTTAAGTACGAATAGAAGGTTACGAATGTGCAAGGGGTTGCATTTCTTTTGGTTACTCAGAATCCACTAACGCCATGCAAATATGCGTAATACATTCTAGAGATCAGTAACGCCGGGAAAGATCGTATCATCCCGAAGGGACTGTGTATCACCGCCTTGTTGCTTTTTCTTCGTACCAAACAGAAAACCCAACGTATATACATTTCCAAGGTGATATGAAATTCCGGGAATTTTTCAATCCGAGTATTTCGTCAGTGATGATATTTTTTTCGATGTTGAAAACCTAGGTTTCGCTATTCAAACGCACGAGAATGGAAATTCTTCAATACGCAAGATTTAAAAAAAAAATATATGGATTCTATAGCTCTTCGAGACAATTTTTTCAAACTTTGTGAGCTGAGATTGAGGAACATTTAATCTCTTTCAAAACTATATAATATAATAATAATGGTTATTATTTTTCATGCTAATGCTGTTTTTGCTACAATTGTTGTTCAAAATCAATAAATCAATTGATGTTCTGCATTTTTGAGAATCGTTTTATCAGTTGGAGATTGAATAAATTTTATGATATTTAGTTAATGCAATAATTACGTTGATTATGCTATAAATATAGTCAGTTTTACCTATATTAAAAAATCATGATACATCATGATTAACATGCTTGTGATGATCCTTTGATAGCTCTCAAAAATTACTCTTATGACTTGGCGAAGAATAATCTTCCACGAGACATGATCGTTTCGCATCAAGTGAAATTCTTCAAGGCTTTAATACATGGTAAAGGAGGGAAAAAATGGAAAACCATCCTTAGAAAGAATTTTTTAAAAAATAAAACTTTTATCTCGAATAAAATAACTTATGCTCATTTCAGCCTCTCGGGGAAATGAAATCTATTTTCATCTTATTTCCACAGAATGATGTAAACATGAAACATTTTTCAAAGCAAAAGGCTGATATGATGTCCTGTTTCGAATTTTGAATTCCCTATATTTTGCATATCACACTTATTAAACTGTCATTTATCTCCCTCCCTCTCTCTCTCTGTATATATATATACCCATCCCCTTACATGCCAGTTGAGGAAAACTCTGTCATTTGTCTAGAACAGTGTTCTGCAACCCCCGGTCCGCAGACCGGTACCGATTCGTGGATCAAATGGTACCGGGCCGCACAAGAAACATTAAATTATTTCCCTTTTATTTACTGTGGTATGTTTTTCTTGGATTTGAGCTACTTTTTATGAAAATCACTTTATATTCCTTGTTAAATCACTTTGTATTCATTTTTTGGTGTAGCTATACTTTATTCTAATGTCACGATTAAATACAATTGATTTAAAATTATTAAATCAAAAAAGTCTAAAATATAAACAATCAACGTTTTCACCTCAACGGGCCGCTGTAAAATTAACAAACGTTGACCGGTCCGCGGCGATAAAAAGGTTGCAGAACACTGGTCTAGAACAGGAGTGTCCAACACGCGGGCTGCATGTGGCCCGCCAGTACGTAAATTGCAGCCCGCCGACTCTTTTTAAAAAATTTTTAAGCATGAGGTTTTTAAAGTTTTTTCATTTTGAAATTTATATATATATATATATATATATATATATATACATGGTAAAGGAGGGAAAAAATGAAAAACCATCCTTAGAAAGAATTTTTTAAAAAATAAAACTTTTATCTCGAATAAAATAACTTATGCTCATTTCAGCCTCTCGGGGAAATGAAATCTATTTTCATCTTATTTCCACAGAATGATGTAAACATGAAACCATTGTGTTTGCCTGTTAACTGTTCTTGTTTTAAAATAAATCATTTTTGATAATAGAAACGTCTCTTAAATTAAAATAGATTTATATTTTCTCAAACAGTTACATTTGATTTTACTACAATAAATTACTTTTTTAATAAATTCTGAATTTCATTACGCGTAACCTTTACTATATATGATTTACTATGATTCTCCGTGTGTGCGACTTTCATTTCTCCTCCTCCTTTTCAGTTTGGAGCAAGAGAGGCAGTCATAGATGTTTTTTAAAGTTTAAAAAATTTATTCAGGACGGTTAAGATAAAAGGCAATGTATACTTAACCGTTTGAGAATGACAGCGCAATCAAATTCGACAATGAGTAACGAAAGATCAATTCAAAAGGAACTCTCCGTAATTTTCAAGAAAATAGCAAGTGTAATATTTTAAGCATTATTTGATCATTTTATTATTATATTATATAAACATTATCTATACATGAAAAATAACGAATACAATAATAATTCATTTTGTTTTAAATTTTCGCGCCAATAAATGTTTTTTGTGTCCAAATCTGATATAAATGTATATATTTTTATGTGCGGCCCGCGAGATTATAATGTTTTTCCGAAGTGGCCCGCAAGGTCATTTGGGTTGAACACCCCTAGTCTAGAACCCTTCAACCCCCTCACACATAAGTACTTTAGCTGCAACTTGGCACCCTCTCCCTAACCACGTGGTGGAACATCACTTTCTGGTGGTCGGCACTTGTTGCAATACAGATGCTCTAGTCATGGCTTGAAGTATAGAATACTTTACTAACGCACTGTAATAACCTGAAGTACGATCAAAGGCTGATTTAATAACGTTTAAATAACCCCAATTATTCACAAACTAGGATCTTAGAAGTACTCTAAGTCATAATATATATATATATATATAAACTTTGTAGACTGAAAGATAACTTTTTAACAAAAAAGCAAGGTTTCACCATTTGGGGGGGAGGGGTATCCACTCTCCCTTCTTTGTACTTATAACATTGAGAGAAATCCTAAGGAGTGTAACCAATAAAACTTCCGAATCCATTATTAATAAAAAAGTTACATGCTTAAAAAAGAATTTGAATATGTTTCGATCACGTTCGAATAAAAACAAACAGTACACCAAATTATGAAATATGACTAGTCATACAAAATACGGTCTGCCGAATTTCAATTATTAGTTTTTTGGATAAGATATGCCTCCAATAATTAAAAAAATGTATTTTACACTTAATGAGACATATTATATTGCAAAATTCTGAAGTTATACCGATTACTTTGATATTTTTAGGAATTTAAAACAATTATATAATTACTTTCACATATGTTATAATGATTACAATATATAGAAATAAAATTTCTTTCACATATGTTATAATGATTACAATATATAGAAATAAAATTTCTTTCACAATCACCTTCTGTGTTCAAAAACAATACTTTTTTTTTACAGCATATTATTTAAATGTTTTTGTTCTTTAAAAAAAAAACAACCCTAAATGCGAAGATTTTAGGATATACGCATAATATTTCATTCTATAAAAATATGTGTTTAAAATGTATTCACACAGAATTAAAGTTACATTTTTAGCACAATTTATTTATTTTAAAAGGAGATAGAATTCTTGTGCATTGTTCGCAATTGAATCTTATTTTACAGAATATGGTATTCGAGAATTTTTAATAAAAATAAGTTGAAATTAAATCAATAAGAAACTAGTATTTCTTTCGTTATTACTGTTATTAACTTATTCAAAAAACGATATTTTTCGTAATATTTTTCCTTCAGAAAATATTACAAGTATTCTTTTAGAATTTTTTTTTACCATTTAAAAAATTGAAAAATGATTTTTAATCAGAATAATTTATTTTTACTCTAAGAGGGGTCAATAATATCTTCTAATTTTACAATTTTTTAAAATCGAGAAATTAAATTGTATGCTTTTTTATTCTCTTTCAGACTTACTGTTAAAATTTCTTGCATGTGTCATTCTTTTAACAAAATTGCTCATTTCCCTTTCATTACAATGAAAAGACTAAATGAATCTTTATTCATGACACATTCTTCATTAATTTTACATATAAATTATTCAACTTTCCTTGCTCCTAGTAAACCAATTACTGCGTTAACATTAAGCACTGTTCGAAATCTTCGTCAGCAATATTTTGCTTTTATTAAAACGAATCGAAAGACAACACACATGAACATTTCCAGTAGTTAATTAAAATATGAATGAGTGACTCATATCGCTCGCAAACACTCCATGAATCGGTCACCGTGCAAACGATTCCAATTTTGCATTCCAATAAATCGATACTTAAATCTCTATTGTAAATCTCTTCGGTCATCCAACGCTTGAGGCGTCCATATCCTACAAAGCACAGTGGTCCAAGATTGGTTGCAAGAGATTTTAAAGGACATCAAGCGCTAGGACACGAATATTTCGTCTCCCTGAGGAAGGGGAGGGGTCACACGTGATGCTATCTCACGTGTCGACTTCCTTGACGTACACCCCCAAAGGCCTTGAGATCCTCATCGTACCCTTTCGTACTAACCACCATATAAGTAACCTTTTCTCCTCAGTTACTGCAGGAGTCGTTAAAAGAGTCTACGTGCAAGAGTCAAATACTCAATATTGATGAACTTCCCCGTCCCAATATATTGGGAAAAGGTTTATAACTTCTCTTCATCGACCACGATATTCATTATGGTCGAATCTCTTGGGGAAAGTAGAGATGGGGGAAGAAAGAGACCAGTTTCATTCAGAACATTGATTTTTCAGTGAAGGAGTTGGAATGCGAAGGTTAGTAGTGTATTTGTCCATGGCTCGGAAATAGGATTAGATGCTGAAGCGTCTGTTTAGGTACGTTTACAGGAAAAAGGAGGCAGGGTTTGCTTTCAGTATTATTGGAAATTCATTAGCTGCTTTGTTTTTTTATTAATTAGGGTATCATTACAGTGAGAGGGGTTCTAATGTGATTGGATATTCTATAGGTAAAAAAAGTTGTTTCAAATTTTCAGGTAGTGCTCTTGAGATTGGGAGATAATATGAAGCAAGTATAATTAACTCTTGAAAAGGGAAAAGTTGATTTCTGGAATATAATTAATGTTTCATTTAACAATGGAGTTATTGAGCTGACTGGTAATTAACTAAAAGTATTACGAAGAGTTCTTTCAAATTACATGACACTGATCTCAGTTTTATTTAGTATTGATTGGAATGTATTTCATTTAAAGAATTCAGAAAAGAGCATTTGCAGCTAATTAATCAAAAATAGAATTAGTTGCAGTAAAGAGAATTGTTTAACTTCATTCAAGATTGAATTCTGATATGTTGAGAATTTCATTAATGTATTTATTGATTCAAATCTTTCTCAGCATTCTCTCTAAAGTACTTATATGGGAGATGGGGTTAAGGGTACTAGCCACACACACACACACACATATATATATATAATTAAAATTTAAAATAAAATAGAAATAAGACACTTTAGTACACATGGTTTTGTGAACATGTTTCACTCAATATTATTAAAGTTGTTCCTAATATTAAAGAAAGATTATGGTGGGAAAATTAAAATTACTATATTAAATATTATAATGCAGTTTATATCCTTATGGACTAAATGTATTATACCAAGGAAGAAATATTCTAAATGCAATTAAACAAAATTCTCAAGAGTATTATTACAATAATGGGATTAATATATAATATCTAATAAAAGAAAAACTAGAGGGGCTAGAACTAAAAGATTGAGTAGAGACCAAAAAGTCTTTTCAGATAGTATTATAGATATTTGTAATAGCTTTGACAACAATTTTAACATAAAACACATTTAATCTTTTATGTTTGGACTCAGTAAGACAGAATTATGTATTACAGAAGATGTACTAATTTCACATAAAATTAAAGATTGTCATGCTTTGCATATTATTAAGGGCATTCACAATTTTTTGAAACATTAACATAACATAAAAGTTAATGTAAATAAGGATTACCAAATAGAATACTGTACACTTTTATATATGAATAAATCATATGATAATATTAATTTTTCTGAGATTTATAAAAAACACATGTCACCTTTCCCAATACAAAATATTACTATTAAAAAAGCTTTTAAATACAATAAAAAATATGTAGATCAATTTTTAACTATAATGTGCCTATAAAACAAGATATCTTAACATGTAAATGTAGTGAATTTAAAGAATTTATAGATGAACATGACAAGCAACTGGTGACCTCAATATTGTAAAAGACAATAATCTAAGAAACATAATGAATAATGGTACTGGTTTTAGATTAATGATTTCGAATAATAATAAAATTATAAAAAATCAGTTATATAATGATATTGAGTGATTTATATAAAAAAATAGCTATTAAATATAGTATGCCTACAGAGGCATTTACAGAATTCAAAGGTAATATTACACAGCAGCTTAATAAATATAACTATGGTACATATAATAAAATCTTTTTTTAATAATATTAAAAATCAGATTAAAAATTTGCAAAGTAAATTTATTATAGTTTATGTTGATTAAGTGCCAGGAAATTTTGCCTTCATATGTAAATACTATTATAATTTAATGTTCAACAATTATTTCGATAATAATACAGCTTTTATTAAGTCTTCTGTTTCTGATAGAGAAATAAATAAATGTATCTTGGCTTTTCATATACAGTTAAGAATTCAAATTAATAATAGTTTTAAATTTCCGCATATATTTCTTACTCCCAAATTTCATAAAGACCCAGTTAAATTCAGGACAGTTACAAATGGTTTTAATACATATATCAGCAAAACAGGCAAAATTATCCATGAAATATTACATGATACAATAAATAATCTTAAATCCACAGCCATTCTTAAAAATAGTAAAACACTTATTAAACAAATGAAAAATAAAAAAAAAAATTATTCAGACTATAGTTTAGATTTTTGAAGATCTCTTTAACGCTATTAATATTGATGATTTGATTAATATACTTGTAATTTTTTTCATAAAGATAATTTATTTAATAATGTTAATTATGATAGATTTGGTTCACTACTTAGGCTTGTACTTAAGGAGAACTATATATATCATAAAGGTAACGATTATCTGCAGATTAAATGTTTGCCACATGGTGGGCCTGCGAGCAACTGTGTTGCCAATTTATACTTACATTATTTTGAAAATAGTTGCATTAATAATTCTAAATATTATATTTATCGTTATATAGATGATATAATCATTTTTGGCAATCAAGCCAATTTTATACCTAACATTAATTTTTATCCACAATATCTTAATTTAATACAGAAAAAAGTTACAGCAATGAAGTAAATTTTTTTGATATACTAATCAAATTAAAAGATAATGTTATAGTTACTAATATTTATGATAAAAAGAGGAATTTAATTTTAATATTATAAAAGTTCCTCTTTGGAGAGTAATGCACATGTTTCTATATTCAGAAATATTGTAATTAATTATATACAACGCAATCAACTTCTAATGTCAAAAAATTCACAAATAATAAATAACTATAAACATTTTACTAAATATTGCTTAAATCAGAAATACCCAATTAATTTTATTAATAGTTATTTGAATAAAGCAATTCTAAATAGTAAGGATTACAATTCCTTAGAATAATAATAAGTTATCACTATATATATTTATCATTTTTCCTAGTTATAGTTACCTCCTTATTCTAATATTACATAAAATTAATTTTGATTATTTTATACATACACAACTAGTGTCACTAAAGTTATGGTAATTTGTACACTTTTTTTTAATTTATTTTTATTCTTTTTATACTTTTGTTAAGTGCTACATTTCAGCCCTTCACATGATTTTAATCTGCATTAGGGTCCAGAATCTGGCAATAAGTTATTTATTGCACTCAGATTTAGCGCGGGCTTTGCATTTGTAAGTGCAATTTTTAGGTAAGTTACCTCTATCTTGTAATGTATTTAAATATTCCTATACATTATTTTCTATTGGATTTTGCTCAGTATTATTTACATAAAGAGGGCAGGTTGGCTGGCCAAAAAACATGTTTAACCCCACTTTTATATAAATTATTTTATATATTAGCTGTCCTAAGTCAGCAATGTTTATAACACTGAAGCATCCATTTTATAATTTTTAATCTCGGTTACTCATATTTCTATCATTGCATGATTTTCCTACTATATATATAAATATAAATATATATATATATATTGAATAGAAAGCAGGGCATGTATGATGATTTTTATTCCATCCATGTCCAGCGATGCCTTCAATTTTGAAATCAGTAGCTTCAGATAATGAAGTTAATTATTAAACTTTAACACAAATATTTTCAGCTCAATTTATTTGAATCTGCAAACATTCTTATATATACTTTCCACGCGTGTTTTCTTTTTTTCAATAAATAAGCCTCCTTAAAAGGCTTAAACTTTTATATACTAAATTTTTTAAAAAAAGGGATTATTTACTAAACGTTTTGAATTGTTAAGGATACTGAACGATAATTAAGTGCATGTACTACACCAAAAAGCTTATATAATGAATACCATTTCATTAAAGATTTTGAGCCCCTATCTTTCATTCTTTTTTTTTCTAGAAGTGTCAGGAATTCGAATATTTTTCTTTGACATAAAGCTAAAACTGAATTTATCAAAAAAAATGATTCTCTAATAACTAACAAAATTATTATTTAAACATGTGAAGAATACTTTAATATATATAAAAAAATGCTACAGTTTCAAATTCCTTTTTAATTGGAGTTTTAAAAAAATATTTCAAACTGTTCATATTTCCTCAGTTTTCTAATTTACTTGAAGCAAATATTAAATTATTCGTTTTTTTAAAAAATTAATAAGCACATCAACATATGCTCTATTTACAAGATTTTCATTCAAATATAGTTGACAGATTAATATCATTCTCTTACATCGACTAATAAAAATCGCATTTAATGCTGATTATTTTAACAAAACCTTAATCTTTCCGCAAATGAGGTAAATGTACTGCTACTTCACATTTTTCAGTGCCACCATTTTTTAAGAGTTACTTTCATTCAATTAACGTCAAGAACCATTCAGATTTTTATACTTTGGCTGTCTTTGTGAGGTTTAATTAAAATCTGAAGAAATTTAAATTCTGTAGGATGAAAAATGAAAGCTTGCTTAAGTTTCTCTTTCCTTCTTTTTTTGATTTGACAAACGAAAAGAATATATCGAAATGAATTAAAGAAGTATGTTCCCCCATACAATTTACTTTTTTAGAATTAAAGTATTATGTGCAAAATTACAAAAATGGAAGTGTTCAGAGCCGTATAAAATGAATGCTTTAAAGAGTGTAATAGAATTAAATTGTGATTTTTCCGGCACATAAATAATTGATATTGAAGTGAGTAAAGAAAGCTTAAATTGAAATCAGATGGAAATTATTTTCTTGCCCAGTTAAATTAAATTTGAAGAAAATAGTAATTATGATTTGATTATAAATTTGATACGTACTTAATAAAAAATATTTGTCAGTTTTGCCATTATGGGCCATTTTTTAATGGCCCTTTGAAGAATTTAAATGAATTATTACATGTTAGAGCTACAATAATTAATAATAATTATTTATTTTACATGCACTTATAAAAAGTATTTGTTAGTTTTGCCTCTATGAATCATGTTCTAATGGAATATCCATTGACGCATTTAAATTGATTATTTAAATGAATTAGAACTTCAATAAGTAATGTATTTTTGTGGTTAACTATTCATATATAAGAGAAGTAATCCAATTTAAGGTTTAACGAGAATTCTATTAGACTCATAGAAGTTCTGTTTTAAAACCCTTTTATAAGCTTCACTTATATGTAACGGAAGCTTTGAACTCAATTTTTCCCCGGTTTAAAGGGTCAGCTTAATTCGAAATTTTGCTCACTTGTCTAGGACTGATGAAAGTACAATAATTTAATAATTTTGTCCCATTGTCCTGATCAGGATCATCAGGACTAACGATTAACCGTTTTCAGATTTAGCGACTAATTCCAGATCCCATTTCCAGATTTCGTGACTAATTCCAGATTTGGCGACTAAACAATATGGTCTAACCAAACTAACTAAAAACTAAACATTGTTGGTGAACAAACAAACTAAAAGGGTGCTTTTAAGTTTTTTTTAAACTGTAATTTTTACGCACGACTTTGTTAATTTTAAATCCAGGAATATATTTTTCAAATAAAGACGTTCTAAAACATAAAAATACACAGTATTTTTTGTTTTTTGTTTTGGAGTTCGGTGCTATTCTCAACTTTACATTTTGTACGTTATTTTGTTCTTTTTGCTTGATTCTCCTTCCTGAAGTTACAATTCATTGCTTGGATGTTGAGTATGCAAAAGTATAAACAAAATGATGTAATGAAATACGTATAATTGTTACGAACAAGAGACTGTTCATACCAAATATTATGAACGTTGGGAATAGAGGAGATAAATATTGTTAACAGGAAGTTAGATACTTTGAATTGCCCTATTGCCTATGATAAGAATATTATCAAAAATCACTGTAGGTTTTAATGATTTAATCTATAATTAATTCACTAAAAAGTTTTTCTGGTTTTCGATAATTTTTACTTTTTTTTCACTCCAAAGATGTTTAGCTAATTGGAATTTTATAAAAATGAATTTGAGATTTATTTTTGTTTTAACTTTCATGATGTGTGGCAGGTACAGGTATATTTTAACTAAATTAAATAAGAAAATCTCTTCTTTTATGTATGTAAATGTTTACTTCACTCCCATAATATTACAGCGTATTTAATACTTGAGCAAAAAACACATGAACAATTTCAAATTCCGTTCACTTTGTTTCTTACAATTAAAGTTTAGACTATGAATTTTTTTTTAAAGTTTTTAATAATTATTTAGTTCAATACTTCACTATTGAATTTTAAGCAAAATACTTGTATCATTAAGTCCAGCTAATATTCAATGTGCAAGTGCCAAAAATTTTGATTTTCAGAGCAACTAAAAATAATATACGAATTTCCTTTCTGCAAAGATTTTTAGACTTACCTTATTTAATTTAAGATTCATTAAATTTTAAACTATCTACATAAATAAGGAATCATTTTGTTTTGCTGAGAATTTTAATCTCACGTTAATTCAAAATTTGAAGATATAGAAATAAAAAGAATTATGAAAATCATATTACGGGAAGTTGGATGCATTACGTGTAATTAAATGATATATGATTTAATAAATATAATCATAAATCATAAGATACATCATCAAATTAAAAGTATTATTTAGATTATAAAAAAAATGTTCAAATACTTTTTATTATTTCTTTCAACAGAAGGGAGAGAAAACCATTCATGTTGATTAAAAATTATTTTAGAGTTGATTCTTATTAACAACACATTCTGGAGCAATGCCTCGAAGAAAGTGACGTAACGGAGAACATGTGAGCCCCCACCCCCGTAAAGTCAGGTTTTGGGTCCCCAAGTTGGATTTTACAAAGGGTGGAGGTGATAGTCAGGCTTTGGGCTCCCTGGAACCCTGCCCCCCTTTATGCCACTGCTCAAAGCGGACCTCGTAATTTTGGACCTTAGGTAAGTGACGAGCAGGACTCCTGCGCTGGAATCCCTTTCTTGAAATTTGCACCATGTCAGAAAATTACTTTAGATTACTTTAAAAATATCTTCGTAAAGAAGCACAAGTTTCTTTTTCAAATTTCTATATAACTCAAATATTTTATTTTGTTTGATCTAGATAACACTTGAAATTAGTTAAAATATAAAGTTTAACACACTTCAAAATACCAGTTAAAATTTCTTCAGTGATAGATGGTAAGTTTTATTAACTTAGTAATTTACAAATAATATAAATTAGTGCAATATAAACAAATTTTAAAAAAAATATTCTTATTATATATATATATTTTTATTGGATTACATTTCAACATCTGTAAGAGGCAAGTCCTTTCCTCAATTAGAAGTTTTAAAAATTTGAAGACTTCTTTTTTTCTCTATAATTGGTTAGCATTCTATTATATTTTATTCAGAGAAAAACATTTTATATTTTAAGCAGTTTAAAAATAAACATTTTATAGATTATATATATATAAGAATATTTTTAAATATTAATGTATAATTATTTAAAATAATTTATCCTATTAATATATAATCATATAAAATTACTTAAAATAATAACTTTAACTTATAATATTTAAAATATATAAATGTAATTAAATGTTATATAATTTTATATATATCTAATAATTTCCCCCAAAAAATTTGTCTTTAAAGTAGGTAAAAAATATTTCTGTGTACGCAATAACTTTTCGAATATATTTCTATAAATAATTAATTAATTTTTAATGCTTTTATACCATTTTTATACAAAGTAATTGAGGGGACACAGTACGATTCAATTGACCAAAATCGGTCAAAAAAATCAAATTTAATATTTTTAGCCTAAACTTTTCTTTATATACTTTTCTATAATCTCACAAAATTTGAAAGCTCTAAACTTAAAAAACGCAGAATTATGATAGCCTTTACGTTCGTTTTTATTCACATCCCTATGGCAAATCAAAACTTTAAAAACTGCTGTATCTCGGAAAGATAAAATAACTATTTTGTCTTAATTTAAAATGCTAAGGCTTTTTTTCTATTGTACCTAATGCTTTGATTTTTTTTACCTATTCCCAATAGTACATGTAACCAAAGTTGGTATGCATTTTTGAATCAAAGCAATATTTATTTTTTTAAAAATAATTAAACTCAGAATTTATACATTTTTTAAGGAATTTTTAATAAACATTCATAAAAAGAAGTATTGTAAGAATACCAATCACGTTAACACAAAACCCATACCAGCTTTTATTATACATAGTTTGACGTAGTGTAAATTAAATTTCATGCGTGTTCATTAATTTTTGTAGGAGGAGTAGCATTTTAAAATCACTTCAAAAATTTCAAGTTTTTTCCTTAAAAAATTACATGGCTAGCTTTTTCATGAAATTTTGAGCACAAAATATGTTTAACATAGTATACATACATAGGAGACAACCAAAAAATATTAAAAATCCTTAAATTAAAAATTTTTGCGTAAATTGCACCATGTCCTCTTAAAAGTCTTGAAAGAATTGATAAAAAAATGCGATTTTAAAGTTCAGCTCTTTATAAAACTTTGTTTACCGTGTGTGTGACTCTCTTAAATACCCAATTACTAAACTATTATTACTCTGTTGTTGTTTTTCTTTAGTTTAATTCACTTTCTCTAGTTTTCTAAATGAATGATTTTCTCAAATGTAAAAAGATACTATTAAGCTAGATAAATATTCTAGTAATGTATACAAGAACAGTTATTATTATGAATATTTCTACGAAGACATTTTAGTTACAAACACAAGTTTCTATTATTGTTTTTATGAAAAAATTTAACTGTAGACTGAGATGAATTTTTGTTCAACAATTACTCTAAAAATTCAAAATTAACTTCATAATATTATCTTAAATTTTTCTACAATACACCTGATTCTGTGAACATACCAATATAAGTGCAGAAAAATGTATTTTATCCGTGTGTTTGCCCGTAAAGTATTTTATCATAATGATTTAAATTGCTCGATAAAGCATTTTTAATGAGACTCTCTTGTAACCCTCATTCGGATTTCACAAAATATACTAAAATAGAATAAAACTGATGCTTTTTCTTATGTCAAATCACAATTTTTTAATTATAAATAAATTTTCATCTGAAATTTAAATGATGCAGCTTAGTTGCTTTTTCCATCCGAAATATATTGCAGCAACATGTAAAATGACCTTAGTGAATGAAAACTGAACAAACATATGACCTTTATTAGTTGAAACTACATCACCAATCATAATAATTTGTATTTCTAGTAATGTTGTTATGGATATTTTTAATAAATATATTATCTCGGCTAAAATAGAATAATATTATCCTTTTTCAATTCTTACTATTAGTTAACTCTCTCCCTATATATATATTTATTTATTTGTATATATATGTCAGTCAAATTTACAATCATTAACAAAATACTTTATATTCATCCATTAAATCTCAAATACACTTTTTTAAACTTGTAGGGGATGACACTTGATGTTAATACAGTTTTTCAAATATTAATTCATTAATTAACTTAAAAAATGAATAAATAGTAACAAAAAAACAGTCCAACAGCATATATAGAAAGGAAAATTGTTCCTTGAGGCCCTGCAGCTCAATGGATAGTCTGGGATGATCTAATTTCTGAGAATGTGATTTCTTTTTACTATACTGTTTTATTGGAATAATTAAATTTAATTATTTACTAAATAGTAACAAACAAAAATAATAGTCCAACATCCTATATATAAAGGAAAATGTAAAATTGCAAGGAAAATCGCTTTCTATTTTGCCACTTAAAATTGGGATTCTATCATATGTATATACATATTTAAATTAATTGTAACTATTTATTAAAAAGTAAATAAATAAAATTTTCTTTGTTGATCGAAGTAGGAATTGACGTAATTCTTTTTATATATATTACTTGTTATTCATAGATTTACGCATTTATTACTTCGTCATCAAATGAATTCTTAAATGATAAAATCTGTATTGAGACGCTTTATATTTTAACATTTTTATACTACTACTTTGAAGAAAAACCCTCTAATGCAAATTAACAGCAAATGCACTTTTCTTCTACGGTATTCTGAAGATCGTTATCATATGCTTAAATATATTTCTAAACAACAGTAGTTTTTCAGTATTTATCTCACAGGATAAAATAATGATCTTGATCCCGATTTACAGTTAAAAGCAATATATTAAAACTCATAATTTCCCCTATTAGGTAGAATAATTTACATAGCATTCACCCTCAGAAAATCTGCACTATAAACCCAATCCTCCCATCGCCAAAATCACGTGGGAGCGTCGCCATTTATGGGATTGATTGCAGCAATTACACGTTACTGAGATAGCTGCAGCGTAGTTCTTTTATCAATCCGGAAAGCCCAAATGCGCGCCAAAAAGGAAGAAAAGATAATTAAGAAGAAAATGAGCACGAAGAGGACCGTGCAACTTCTAATTAATTTAAGTCGTTAAGCCTCCCAGTGAACAGCTGTGAACAAAAGCGGTATGTGTCGTATGCCAGTGGTGGTAGAGAGACAAGATGTATGCATAATTTGCGGTGCTGTCTTTCAAGACATTCCACGGTCTCTTTAAGTAGTGAGATGATTTTTATGGGAATTATAAACGTCTTCAACTTTTGTCAGAATAAATGTGCTTTTCGTCACTTAGAATTAAAAAATAATTGATGGCTCAGGAAGCAGTTACTTTTATGCTTTGTTTAGTAAAGTTTCTTTAAATATAGTGAGGTTTAAGGTATTAAAACGCATAACATTAAAGCGAATAGGAAATTATTTGAGGCTTAAACTTTAAGCAGGAACTTCACAGGATGTACATTGGTGATGTTATTATTAGTTTTGTATATTTTTAAATCTCAAGAGCATTTAATAATTACTGGATATTCAGTTCCGTTAAGTAACTTAATTAGTGTTTAACAGTTTAAATAAAATATATAGAGTTATAAAGAAATACTATTTAAAGATTAAAATATATTATGATTTATAAATATTTACCAAAATTAAATCTTTTTATTCGAAATTAATTTGTTTTAAAAATTTTAGCAGATATTTTTACTTTCTTTATTGTCACTCTTTCCTTAAATAAATGACTCAGTTTCCTTTATTTTTCTTAAAAGATCCATCGTTGGTATAAGTAGTTAATGCTCAAGTGGGATTTTCAGTCGTTTTTCGAGAAGCTCTTTTTTCCCTGTTAATAATATCCTGTCATCACCTTTGCATCCTTGGAAGAATATCATCAAAAGTGAAAAATGCATTGCCAAGATACAATCCATAATTAAAGACATCAAGAAAAATATTACTTTTATACTCTTTCCGTAAATTTTCAAAAATTTTAATGTTATATGAAGT
This sequence comes from Trichonephila inaurata madagascariensis, assembly GCA_019973955.1. Classification (NCBI taxonomy): domain Eukaryota; kingdom Metazoa; phylum Arthropoda; class Arachnida; order Araneae; family Nephilidae; genus Trichonephila; species Trichonephila inaurata. The sequence goes on along the minus strand of BMAV01011916.1, from coordinate 46,609 downwards.
GATAGAACAATAGGATTTCTAACAAAATCATGAACTAAAATAAGAGGAAGGTCAAACTAACTATTCCCTGAAAAAAATATTGCAGAAAGAATATAGTTACAAATAGAGCTTCTAGAACCATTCGTCTCAGAAGATCAACTTTGAAGATAATGTTTTTTCTCTAACAATTCTAGTGCTATATTTTATATTTACACATTTTCAATAGATCTTAAATCAATACAATTTATACAATTAATGAAAATTTTAAAAGTTTTCTTAGATTTTTTTCTTAACTGAAGTTATATAAGTATATTCTAGGATTCTTACGATAACCTTAAACTCTTCTGTACACAAAATGAGCCAAGTGTGTTAAAAAAAGAACTAGTCTTCTTTGTTAGTTATATTAAAATGAGTTATTTTCATTTTATAAGCACATATTGTCAAAGAGTTTTTCGTGCAAGCTAATTATATCCACAGTTTTTTTATTATTTTTTCTCAGTATTATCTACTTCCAATTGTTTATTTTTTCTACAGTTGTCTTTCCTTTCTGCGTTTATGATTCTTTTATCAAAGTTCCTTTGTTTCAGTATTTCTAGTCTTAAAAATTATAAGATAATTTTACCCATTTTCATTGCTTGTTTTACTTAATGTTAAAAATAAATTAGATAGTATGTGTGCTTTTTTTCATTAATCTAATAGTTCTTGACTTATCCTTTTAAACCTTTCAAATGCGAAGAGTTTCTAATTTCTGATTTAAGAAAAAAAGATATCTTAAGGAGATTAGAGAATTATCAATAATATATGACAAAACACAGTACATGAATAAACTAGTCAACTTATCTTTTCAGGTACAAAAAATTAGAAAATTATTCTTATCATAAATAGAAAATTTATGGTTCATTTCTTACACCCATGTACTTACATATCTATATGGAAATTAACAATCGCGTTACTTTAAATTATTACTCGAAATACATTAGATTTTAAATTTTATGTATATCTTAAAAATATATACATTATATGCTATTAATACAAACACGTTCTAAGGCTGTCTCTACAATTGCAAGAATAGATTTTTTTTTACTTTCAAGACGAAATTTGATTTTACAAAGCTTGGGCAAATCCAATGTTTAATGTAAATTCTTAATTGGTCAGTGTATCGCAGTCCGTCTGTAGCCCTATAAATACCCCTAAATATTCCCTAAATTCTGGATTATCCATTCATTTGTTACAAAGTTGTAAATTATAATGGAAAGAAATAAATTTGAGTTCAAAGTAATATCGAATTTGAAAGTAACCTTCAGTATTTCTTTCTTATCTCTACGGTCGTTTCTAAATATGCATATTAAAAGTTAACTATTGATTTGATCAGTTTTTTTTATCATTAGGAATTTTTAAAGATATTTTGATTTCACCCTAATAAAGAATTACAGGTCATATTCAATAGATAAAGAAAGGGAATGGAATTATTGCAAAATTTATCTTAATAAGAAATTTTATATAAAACGGAATTGAGAGTCAATTAAACGCAGTTTAAGCTATGCATAAAATGTTAATACTTTAGTATATTATTTCAAGATATTTCAGTAATTACGTAAATCATCCTCATCAAGGTAAATATTTAGAAAATATAAAGTAACTGTATGAAATTAAATTGAGACGAAACTAGATCAACATTAAGCGTTTTTCATATTATCGTGTTATAAATAATGTCAAATTATTTTTACTTTTTGTGGAAGGAGGACATTAACAGAAGCATAAGTGTTTTGGAGATTAGGAATTTAATACAAACTTTAAATTTAAGTATTTCACATATGCACTCTTGAATAAATTTGACTATGTAATAATTGCTAAGAAAATATTCTTTTATTAAAAAGTTAAACACAGTAACACTTTTCCCCACGTTGCATTTTAAGTCAAACACTTGACCATAAATCAAATACAATACAAACAATTGCATAGAGTATACAACACATTTAAGTTGCTAATTAACTTATTACGATAAAAATATTAAAACTATTTAATTTATTTAGTTTAAGTAGTTAACTTTAGTTGGTTAATATATAACGTTTCCTTAATATAAACTAAATATATGTCAAAAAATTGCTACCTTTTTTATTGGAGGTAGTAGTTGTAAATATACTATTGTTTACTAATTATCCTACTTAATTAATTTTTTGATTATGTATATTTATTAAGTATATGAATATGCTGCGCATGGACTTCCCCTTTCTCCAGAAAATAAAGATCACTAAATATTGCTACATTTTGCAGCTGAAAGATCACTACCGAGATTTCAATCAATGAAAAAACAACATTAAAATACTTACATAAAAGGCTTCAAATAACTAAATGTGGTTATTTTTTTCTCTTTCAAAATCACAAAAAATTTTTAAAAAATAAATAAAAACTAATATCAGTTACTTATCACCCCTATATAAATTTTTAATGAGTCTTCTTCAAAGGCTATAACATTTCCTTAACTCGTAGATGAGCCTTCCTCCCCTACTGCCATTCGCAATTAGTGCGCGCCCCCTCTATCCATGACATCGCCCCTGAATCACCAAGTCTCATTAACAGTCTCGGATGCTGAGGGACCCCAAAAGGAAAAGAGGGAGGACTTGCATAAGTAAAAGCTTTCCTCTGGGAAAAATCATCTAAACTGCATACATATCCCGAGACGATTAAAGCCCGAGAATAAGGAATACGTAAGCAGGCAGGGAACAGTGGCAAAGAGAAATAGAAAATGGAGGAAAGTGAATGAAAGAAAAACGTACACTGTAGTCCCTGGGTCGATTTGAATGAGGTATTATCCTGAAGACAGTCAATGCAAATGCAGACGCGGTCGATGAATATTATTTTTTACTCATGAAATATTAGTTCTCAACCGTACATCTAACGTCTTGCTCTAGGAAACATGGTGTGTATTCATAATATATGTAAGACGTAACTGTGTGTTTAATCGTGTTGGAGGTAGTGTCTGTATTTATTTTTAATAAATGTATCGGGTGAAGATAATAATTCTTGCAGATCATTCAACGAGCTGTCAGCTGAAATAGATGGTAGTCTGAGAAACTTATTTGTTAGATGATAAATCTCAGATTGTGGAATTTCTTTCACATCAGCATTTTAGATTATCTTTAATCTCAAATGATGTATGTTTATATTTTGCATTTTTGATTCAATGACTTGATCGTATTTTCACGAATATTTTTATAAGTAATATACATATCGGAAATGAATTTCGTCGAGTATAGTTAGATTGCATTCTGCTTAGTGAAACAATTTATTTTGTAATAAGTAAATATAGATTCTAAGACATCAAAAACTGATATTTCATACTTCTAAACTTCTCTCAATATTAAATACCTTCTAAATTTATTTGAAATAATGACTAAATTTCAGTTATTTTTAGTGCAGATTAAATTAAATGTTTATCTTATTCTGTAAGATATTTCAAATATTGATAAATTAGTTTTGAATTTAAACACACAATGTTCGCAAATTGAAGGATTGTTTCGAATATCAAACACTATTTTTTACTTTTGTACATAATTTACGTTCAACTAAAAATCCTTGAAACTAGCTTCATGATCATGACTATCATATTTTATCTTCTTATGAGTGCTCTTCAAAATGTTCAAGGAAATATTGAAGTGTGATAATATTTTAAAATATTTAACTGTATATATTATTCAATACATTAGCACACATTAAAAATAATAAGAAACCAGTTAACTAACTACAAAGAATATTACGTTACATAATTATTATACTTCCTAAATTCAATGCAGCAAACATTTTTTCATACAATTCATTTTTTGATTTGTTAGTATTTGTATGTCTAAAAATTGTTTTTTTAAACTCGGTATTCAACTATAAGAGAAATATATGCAGGACATAAAATGTGACGGCGGTTGTCTAGTGACCATGGTCACGTACATGTGGCTGGCCTTGTCTTGTCACTGGTTCAATTCATGATGCCACTGATGACCAACCATGTATATCCGGGGTGGGCATTAAGTCGGTCGCGATCAATCAGTGGACCACCAAGACAATTTGGGGTGAATATTTTCACATAAAACGTTAGACGCGCATACTAAAAGAAACACAGGTGGTTATCAAAAAAATAGAAGAACCCGTGAATAAAAGAGACACCGTGAATAAAACTGCAAGCCAAACTTGAGAGACGTTTTCAAGAATTTATTAGACTGCGATCAAAAGTTGCATTCATGGGTTGGCAATGTTGATGTAAAAAAATATAACTAAAAATCTGTTACATGTTCTCTTTATCTCTCGAGGAAAACGAAGCTTTTGTTCTCCTTCAAAAAGACGTAATCAGTAAAGATTAACTTTTGGAATCTAATAAACAATGTAAAAAGTATCCCAATTTTAAAAAAAGCTGCAATTCATATAACATCATTCTTTCGTTCTACGTATCTGTGTGAATCTACATTTTGAACGAATATAATTAAGACAACATATCATTCTCGTTTCACAGACGACCACTCCGAATCCAGTGCAAGATTAGCAGTTAGTAATTACATATCGAGGTATTGAAGATTGGGGCGGATAATATGAAGACGAGGTCTTTTACTGAGACTATAGCTACGAGAACTAATTTTAAGTAAAAACTATTTATTTTCTGATGTATTGTGAATTGTTTGAAAATGCATCAGTTGATATTATTAAATTTATGGGTATAATTATTATATTTGTATTTTGCGTTTTACTTCAAACTTATTTTTAAAATACCAAGTTTTTCTACTGTAGTTAGGTAGGTAAATACACATGTTCTCTGTATTTATCATTTTTGTAATACAAATATTATTGAGCATATTATTATTTTGCTCATAACATCTCCGTCACAAGATGGACCGCAACACCTTCAAAAAATTAAAAGTGGACCGTGCCATGTATAAAGTCTGCCCACCCCTGATGTAGATAGACTGATCCACGTTAAATCTGTCGTGGCTCATAGCTCGATGAGGGGATGAGGGGGGTGTATGCTATGGCGTATTATTGAAGTTATGAAGAAATGTGATATTTAAGTAATTTAACCCTCTCACTGTGCATCTCGCGATTTCCACGGGTATGCATTTTTCCGACTAATTAGCTTGCAACCTGTGTTGCTCTTGTTTATGCTTACATTTATGTTTTTATATTCTTATTTTTTAATGATCTATTTCTCTCTCTCTCTGTATTTTAAAATAAAATCTCTTCTACAACAATTTTTTGTACATTTTAACTCTAAAATGTAGATTTAATATGTAAATTTGAAGTACGTAATAAAACCATAATCAACTTTGAACCTACTTTGATAAAATAGCAACGCAGTGAGGGGTTTAATAGATACAGTATTTAATAGATATAGTACAACAATATTTTTGGATGAGGGAATTATCTTCATGGTTATGTTGAGGAAGAATCAAATGATGAAGAGTATAACAGAAAGTATGATTCCTCCACTGAAATCAATCTAGATTTAGAAGAGGGAGACACTATTGAAAATAAGTGTTTTATATGTAGAGACACAAAAACATTTGGAGGAACATAATTTTAAAAGAGACAATTGGTACACATCTTCTCCATTTTCAGATGAACTCTTGAAAAAAAACTATTGCCGGGGAACAATAAAAGAAAATAAAAAAAAAAATCCAACATTTTTGAATTTAAAGAATAGAGAATTTACTCCTATATGTTTAGTTTTAAAAAGATACAGATTAAAAAAAATTAAAATCCAGTGAAAACATCGCACTCACTCACGACGAGACTAAAGGAGTGTATATATTATGTGCTGGATATAAGCTATTTCTCAATACACTTAAATTTGTTGGGGATCAGAATTGAATAAATATAACCAAGCTACAAGCATGTAAGAGAAAAATAAAATATTAAAGTTTACATATTAATATTAAAATGCTAAATCTAAAATAATAGATCAAAATAAAAGATATTAACAATGTATGGTTCTTTTTGATAATTTGGTTCCATTTTAAAATAACATTCACAATATTCTTTTACTCTAAACTGGATGTTGACTGAATTATAAGCTCCCTTGCTACGATGCATAGCATAATAAATACGCAAATAAGTGACGCAAATATATTCTTTGAAATATATACATATATGGTTGTAGCACTCTAATAAATGTATGATTTTTTATAAACAGATATTTTTAAATCAAATTTCATCAAACATTACTGTTCTACTGCGATTTTATTACATGCCATATAGCTCTGGAAATCTTACCATAACTGCTATGCTTTGAAGTACTTCAAGTTTCAATAAGCGTCTTAGAAATATATTCCTCAAAATCTCTCAGTTCGGGAAATATATAAATAAATAAACTCCAGTTAAGTCCATCTAAACGTGTGTATTTCTTCTATTTCGCTCTTTGACAAGTTCACACTCTCTTATATATCCAGCGGTTCTTTCTGTTCTCACTGAAGTACTAACTGTTACAAAACAGGGGAAAAGAAAATAATAGAATAAGATCTAAAAAACTCCTACAGCGATAAGTCGCCAAAAATGACACATCATTTCTTACCAACAGCGTAAAAAGCGTGAAAAGGGGGCGAGAAGTCATCGATCAGAACCATTAGTATTGAACGCCTGAGGGATAGAATGGGGCAGAAGAACTTGTCACCCCCTTTAGAAAACGGAGATCAGAATGTGTAGTATTCGAGAATCTCAAGATGGCGGGGGAAAAACACAGATGTAACACCCCTGCTTTACATACTGGAGAGACCCGTAAATTTACGACGGAGGTGTGTAATTTTCCGGAAATGGATGTCTAGTGTGTAGTGAGACTTTCCCTTATTCCTTGAGGGGGACTTGGGTTAAGTCTCTGTTGAGTTATCCAGTTTCCCAAACCAATCTCTTAGGGAGTATGTTTCCAAAAGAAATGAAGTGACAAGAAGCTTGAAGAAGTTTTTTCAAGAGTTTTTCTCACAAAAAAGTCCAAAGCGTAGTTGTTTTAGCTCATTTTTCCAATGGAAACGAAATTGATTTTGTTTTGTTAAACGAATTGAAGGAAAATACAAATTTAAGTCGAAATACAAATTATTTTTTTAAAATTAAAACATATTTGGGCACTCTTAGATTTACTACGCTAAAAATTGATCAGTAAGAAAGTTAATCACGGCCGTATTATAATGAACATAATTAATAATTTTGAGCAGACGATTTTAATTTACTTTACTCAGTACTTTCTTAAAAATAAGCCTTAAGTGTGAAATAAGCACTTGAAACAGATGGGTTTAAAATTTTTATTATCAAAATTGAATAAATGCACACATGATAGTTAAAAATAGGCAGCATTATTTCGAAGTATGATTGAGTTACTTAATAAATAAATCGCACACATTCCAGTGTAATTAAGCAACAAAGTATAACCAATTTGCAAATTCTCATTCGGTAAAGGGGGTAGTTCTTCGTAAATTTCTCATTTCTATCAGTAATGACCAAAAATGATGACTTAAAGGGAAGCATAGAACTCAATGAATTAAAGGGAATTAAATTAAGATGCTCATTGATTAACTGAACAAAATAATTAAATACCGTATTTATTCGAATCTAAACCACCATCGATTCTATGCCGCACCCTGAATTTTCACCTCTTTTTTGTGAAAAAATAGGATAAAAAAGTTCATCAATATCCGATAATTACGAGATTAAAAAAAGAAAAAATGAGAACTAATAAGAGGTGAATAAATTAGTTTATTTTATCAGTACTAAAAATTTTAAAATACAGTAAGACCCTGCTTAACGCGGGGTATACGTTCCATCAAAGTTGAGCGTAATATGAAACAGCGTTAAACGAGGTTATCTCATTATGTAAATAATGGGGTTAGGGGAAGATGGGTAGAAAATTGGTCAGGTATTTTACCATTAAATTTATTGATTATGTTTTTTATAACAATGAAACAAAAAATTATTTCTTACAAATATAGAAACATGATTAACGAATATACACATATATAAATAAATAAAATTCTAAGTCAGTATGTTTACATTTCAGATCATTGTCTTTTCTGTATTTCCAATTTTCTGCCTTTTTATAAAGAAGGTGGATTAGCTTAAAGTCATATTGCGTTTAATTTCGTCGTCAATCGATATAGAAAGTCATTTTTCCATTTCCTGTATTGTATTATTTTTAGAACGGATATATCTAGTTGCAGAGCTTGTCGTAGTTGCAGTTGCCAATGACAGTATTTTTTCTTTATTCTTAAGAATGCTCCTTATTGTTGAAGTTGTCAAATTCAGTGCACCACCAATTTGAGATTGACTTTCACCAGTATCTGATCTTCTAATCACTTGCATTCCAGTTTCTAGTGAAATGCTTTTCCTTGTTGCTTTATTTTCTTATTTTTTATTATCAGTGATGATAAAAAATAAAAATCAGTCACAACAAATATTTGAAACGATAAAAATACGTTCGTGTAACACTGCAAGAAAGAAGAAAGACAGATAAACTGCTTCGGATATCGGGAAGCCTAACGCTGCTTACAATTTTGGGGAATCCCACAATTCAAATATAAGAGCGTTAAGCCGAAACAGCGTTAAGCGGGGTCTTACTGTACATACAAGAACATATAATTGCTCTAAAAGTCAGCATCATCTTCAAATTCCTTCATGCAGCGAATTTTTCCACTTTTGATTCTAAGCCGCAATGACATAAGAAAAAAAGTGCGGCTAAGATTCGAATAAATTCGAAAAGTAAATAGCTTTCAAGAAACAGAATTGGCCCTTATTGATTATTTTTAACATATCTAATTCTCTTTTTAAAATAAAATTTTAAATTTAGTAAAAAAAAAATTCACTTTTAGTAAAATTTAGGAAATTTTTGAGTTTCGAAGGTTTGAAACATGAGTTATCAGTGTTAAGTTGCAAGTCTTTCTCAAACATTCATGGTGAAGATCTTTCTGATCAATACTCTTAATGAATGGATGTACTGTGTTTTTTTATACTCTAACAATAACAGCAGCAAATTTAGTTCTATTGTTATAAAAAATAAAAACAGAATTTCGGAATGCAGTTACAAAAATAATAATATATAATAATAATAATAATTCTAGCATAACAAAATTTCTACCTCTCTCTATTTTTTTCATCATAGAGTTACTACGCTAAAAAATAAATAAATAAATCCCTTCCCACAAGTAAGGAGATTCACCTTGTAGGTGGACTGAAACATTTTGACCTTCTCGAGGCACTAAGTCCTCAATTAAGCTTGATGTGAAAATTTGAAGAGTAGTTTACCAAACCAGACATCGTCCTCGGCACTTTACTGTGATTCCAAACAACGAGGTTCCATCATCAATACTTTGGTAGCTTCCAAATATGACGGTAACTAACAATCAGTCCAATAATTAAGGAAATATTGATGATCAAATCTTATGCTCAGAACTGGTTCAGATTTAATACATTATATTAGTTCATAAGTCAAAATTATCAAATTATTAATCATGTGGTATCAAAAACTGGAAAATGGATAATGAATAATGTGCGGAAGTAATTTTGTCCATGACCTCGTTACGCTTTTCTACGAATATCTCTCAACTATCGAATAAATTCGCCTGGCATTTGGAACATTTAATATTCATTCACTCACAATTTTGAAAAATAAACTCGATTCCATTTTTGTAAATTCTTTTAAATGTAATGTTATTACGTTAGTTAAGTTTATTAATCCATTAACATCACAGTTTAGCTTCCATTCAGCTTTGAATAGTGTAACGTTTTCCCACCTATAAGCCGCTTTTCTATGCAGATAACATTACGCCGTTCATTTCCACAGACGCACAACTAAAATATTGCGGAATCCTTTTATATATGACATCCCACCTACAAACGGAGTCGGAAAATAACAGCATCTGCACCACCTGGTAACTGAGCTTCGAGTGGAATTCAAGATGTAAGAAGGGACCACCCTACTCCAAAAGAGCGAAGAAAACGCTTAAAACACTTACAAAAAAAAGAAGAATTTTAAAAACTCGTTGTGTTTTGCCTATTTTATCACCAAAAAAAGTATTTTATTGTATTAAAACACAATATATTCTGAATGACTTATATCTAAATGTTGTAATTAATAGCTGTAGTCGTAATAAATCAATAATTTCATTTCTTAAGTACCACACTACTCATCAATTTTCCCAGTACGTCACAGTAGTCTCTTTTTTGATAACTGAATTCATTCGGAGAGAGAAACTATTGCATTTCCAGTATATCTTATAAGTTATTCAAGGAAGAACGTTTGAAGCAAATGTCCTACAGACTCACAACCTTAAAAGAAAACATTGTCTCGAGAAATCAGAGTAATTAAAAAGAGGAAAAAATTGACATTTGAGTTGAAACTGAAATTCGTGAATATAAAGTTCAACATAAATCATATTCCCATGAAGCTACAACAGTCATAGGATATTATTTGTATTTCGAAAGTCGTGCAGTTTATGAAGTGTCAATTTCTTCTCGTTTGCAATTTGTCGTTATAAACCTAATTACTATATGCATTTCATATCAGCTTCTGCACATTTTCATCAGTAATTTTAGGAGGAAAAGTGTAATTTTGGAAAGAATGGAAAATTTTTCTGAGAAAAAGAATGGATTTATTAGAACGAAAAACATCTGAGTGGATATTTCAGTACTCTCACTTACATATCCTGCCATTGGATTTCGGGCAGTGGTAACCGAGTGGTCAGGCTCGAAAACTAGTACCGTAGTTGCTTTTGTTAAGTGAAGTGTTTTAGTTCGAAACTCGTTAAAGGCCACCGTATAGCGATTCTGTTGGGTGTTAAATATGTCGACGCTCAAAGTCCTCACGTGGCATAGTGTAAATGAGGAGTGCTAGAGCACAGATATCGTCATTTGAACATGGTCCAAAATTATTAGATCCGTTGCTAATAGCCCTAATTTTGTTTTGAAATGTGACATTAACAATTGCTCAATTATTCTTCTACTAACACTTTCATTTAATGCTTGAGCCATGGGCCTCAACCCGCGGCCCGCCTTGAAAAATTTTGTGGCTAGCGAGATTTATTACAACTATAAAAAATGCGACTATTTTGAGCGTTTTTTTTTACTAAAATAAATCCCATAATTGTTTCTATTTTCTCGCGTTGCTTCTGTTACTGAGTGAATGTTTGTTATTCTTCAAAAAATAAATTTACAAAACATAAATAGCACTTGAACTTAACGAACGAAAACCTGCAACATCAATTACGATGCGCAAATACACGCATTAAGATCGAATTGTAAAAACTCAGTGAAAGAGTTGAGAAACAAATGTCTCACTAATTAAGTAAAATAAAAATTATTCGACTATTGCATTCTTATTATTATATTATATTTATGTTTGTATGCAAGAAAAACAACGAAAACAGTAATAATACGTCAATTTGCTTAAAATTTTTCCTCCAATAAATGTAAAGGGATCAAATCTAATATAAATATATATATTTTTATATGCGGCCCACGGGATCATAATGTTTTTTCGAAGTGGTCTGTGAGGTCATTTCGGTTGGTAACCCCTGGCTTAAACGGTAGCATGAACTGCTCCATACAATCTAGATATAAATCTTTCTTTTACAATTTTTTTTTGTTTTATTTAGTGAAAATTCCAATCAATGTGTGTGTTATATTATCCATGACACTCATGAATTTAGCAAATTTGCTAAAACTTCTACAGACAGAAGAAGCCGTGTAAAATGTATTTTTTTATAATTTCATCTTGATGTTTTCGTATAAAAATAAGTGACTCAAAAATAAATTAATCTTCTAAATTCAATTCTTTTGAGAACGAAAACATAGATTCACTAACAATGAAAGAATGCAATTATACAACTAAAATCCTTTCAATGCAGTCTTATGTGTGCTATTCATAATTTAGCTTACATCTGAGAAACTAATTTTTTGTATTAAAATTTTTTACCTCAATTCAGATTACTGACATGGCGATTTATTACTCGTGGTAAAACACGTTAACCAAGATTATATTCCCTCTTAACACTACCAAAAAAGCAGAAAAAAGAATTCTACTAAAAGAGTGAGGAGGTAATTAATAAAAATTAAATAACCTTAATTATAACACAAATTTGTTGTTCTTTGGAATGACAAAATGGATCGATGTTTCAAGTAAAAGAACAATTAGTTTTGGGAATGTTCCAAAACCTTTTTATCATTTGTCTTAAGTAAAAAAATAATAATAATTCGAAGTTGATGATAACGCATATAATAATGAATAATTATCAAAAGAAAAATAGAATCATAGTTTAAAAAATAATGTTAAATCAACTTCTCGTTTCTTCTAATTAGGAGATTATTTCATTAGTTAAAGATGTAACTGAAAGGAACCTTATGACACTGGAAACTTGTTCACTATTTTCAGACATTGTTTCAAAATGGTTAAGAAACTTTTAATTAGGAACCAACAAACATATTTAATCAAGTCATTTATATTATTCATTCCATTATTTTTACTTATCTATCAAAGACGCTATAAATTTTTATTACGTTCACAAAACAATAGAAACTCTTTCTTTTATGGATATCATAAAATTAATGAATTCGTCTCCCACAGTAATTGAAAGAATTTTATCAATTTTCAGTAAATAGACTTGAATCACAATGATGCTTTTTTAACCGAGGTAATTGTGTTTAATATTTATAACATTCAAACAGGCCCTTATATTTTTAGTTTCATTTCATTATTTTTATCGATGAAAAACCACCTGTATATGAAAAGTGTGATTTAAAATAAACAAAATTAATTAGAAAATTATCCATTCGTAATACAATTTTATAAACTAAATGTGTGAAAATTTTTTAGAGGGATACACGAATTCCTACATTTTTTAAGGAATTCTTTCTATTTTTTAATTTTAAATGCTTGCTTTTACAGAAATTACACACACAAACACTCATATATATATTCATATATTACTCATATGTCCTTCATTGTGTGATTTTCCTACTGTCTATGTGTTTTTCGAATGTTATTGTTTGGATGTTATCTCTTGTTTGTAGAGAATTAGCCTATATATATATATATATATGTACATAATGATGAAGGAAGTAATGGAGGTCTTTCGGGAAACAGTTTTTATTCTTTCATTTAGACAGCTTTCAACATCTTTACTGCGTGGCACACCCAAACAAATTTTTCCGATTTTTAATTGGATTATGTATTTATTTCAATAACTGCTAAATCATCGATTTTTTAATTTAGGTAACTGGAGAGTAATGCGGGAAAATGTATGACCTAAAACCATAAAAGTAGATAGGATAGGAAAAGTGAGATAGGTTTGAATTCTTAATGTTTGACGATCTGTTTTAAGATAGTATTAGTTTATTAATTTATATGGGAATGTATACGGTGGGAAAATAGATATACAGTGAACATAAACAACCTATACATACACACATATTTTTGTGTGGACTTCGATTTTCATTATATTCACACACAAAAACCTTAAATGGTAAAATATGCCCCACAAATAGTTTTTCATTGCATAACAAAATATCAATTTGAATTTGTGAGAAAAAATAGAATAATTGCAATTTAAAAAATATTTTTTTATTTTTTCTAAAACATTTGCAATTATAAATTAGATTATCGTTTTTAATAATACTAACTCATCATATGATATTTTTTTAAAAAAAATTCTTCACATAATGTTGCCACAAATGATTCATCCACACAAATACATTTAGTGAAAAAAGTCACGTTGATTACATTCTTCATATCTTTGATGCAAAGAGGAAAATGAAGGAGGAAAAAATGACATTAAATCCTTTTAAGAAATTCGGAAGTGAACTTTGTGATTCATTCTCCCTGAAGCTTAGAAAATGCACCAACATATCTCTCTTTTGTACCTTTCAAATCTCTTGTGCCGTATAGATGATGCATGGGGAAGTTCTTTGTACAGGACTAGTCAGCCATGTAGCGCTTGGTAAGAAGTAGAAGCATGGTTTAGGTTACAAGAACACGATCTGCTCTTGTCAATAGATTCAAGGTGATTTTTCCCCACCAAATACCCCACGTTTTTCCCCCCCATTTCCCCTTTCGCCCCCACTCATTCCTTTCATATTGTAACTCGCAAATCTTTTGTAATTCAGTTTCGAATTGATTCATGGTGAAAATGAATCAAGTCTGTAGGAGATGGTATTGTGATGAGTTTTAAAAGTTTGTGTTATGAGGGTTTTTTTTAACAAAAAAAAAAAAATTGTGTGTGATTTTCTTTGTTAAGATATAATGAGAATCTTTTAAAACATAATTTTACTGAATTAATTGTTTGAATAAGTGTTGTTAAATTATTTTATTAGTAATTTCTTATTTATCATCTCAAATATTTTAATCGAGTTTTATGAATTATGGTAAAATTTTCGTTTCCCTTTACAGTGGTGTTTAAAGTTAAGAATGGTGTATCTAACTTTCAACTTTTCTCAGTATTTAAATTGTATCGTTACTGAATATTATCCTTTGCCTAAGTTAAGGTTATGAATGAAAGCAATTTTAAAATTGAACATTTTGCATTATTCTGTTTTTCCCCAGTCAAATAAATAAATAACTCTGAAAATAATGAAATTGTAGAAATAAAATAATTTCTTTTAATGACTTTATTAAATCGGGAGTTTATGAACAATAAGTACTATAATCAATGTCGCGAATAAAAGTAGAATAAAAAACCCTTTTTTCCCCCTTGCAAATGAACTGCATTTTTTCGCTAGTCCCCAAGTGGGGAAGCCATTTCATTGATGACACCGTCTGGTGGCGGCTCCCGCTACCAACTTTTGATGCTTGAATTTATTCAATTCAAGCTCTCGCGGGATGCTTAATATTGCCCTGATATACTTTTCCCCGAGAGCACCAGTGCCAAATTGATGCTTAAGGGGGTCAGAACTCAAGGAAACAAAAGGGGGCATGCCAGAAATCCCCATGGCGTAAATTTTGCATCCAAAAAATCTATTAACTCCAGCCAGGATTAAATACAACCTTGGGCTGTCGAGGCTGGCACGCTGCCTCTAAGGCACTAAGCCGACAGAGAAAATTGTTTTTTTAAAAATAATTTAGTAAGACAAAGAAAGCATATGAGTAATTTTTAATAAACGATCTTATTAAATATAATACCGAATTCATATTTCATGCGGCTTTACTCACTTATAATTTATTCCCAATGATCCCTAAATTGAATATTATACTTACTTCATTAATCATTTGTAAATTATTAACGTCTCAAATGAGCAAAAATAGGTCGAGTTAATAAAAAATCTGAACAGTAAACTTTAAAATTGTTTCATTAAAATGTTACAAATTATTTTTAAGAGCGGAAGTTATGAGATCATTTTGAATAAAAGTTTATGTAAGCATTTTATCATCAATTAAAAATATGAAATGACAATCAAGGTTAATAATAAGCTGGGGAAGAGGAAACAGAGGCCATTAAGGGCGTTCAATTTTCTCAATTTTTATTTCCTCTTCGTTATCGGAATTCCGTCAGGGAGTTACTCAGAATTTCATGCATAGCTGATATCTCAATTTGTTTTGTTTTTTATTTCCGTTTTATTATAAGATAAGTTTGTGATGAAGAATTCTGAAATAAATATTTTCAAAAACAGAAGAGAAAAATAATAAAAATTAACATTGTACTAATACGCCCTTGAGCGCTGAAACTTAACTAATCAAGCAAAAGTTATACTTTAAGATTTTAATACGTTAAACTTCCTACATTAATCCAGTTTAATTAATATTGTTATCTGCTACCTCAAAGTAACAACTTTTATTTTTCAGTGGGATTCACACACGATATTAACCTATAAACATAAGAGTTATCTATCAAAACTAATGTTTCAAATTAAGAACGTTTTTATTATAATTAGTACTTAGTATTTTCTAAACGTATTTCCATGATATTTCTCATTAAATAACTAAAAACAGATCATTCATATTTTTTTCCGATTTCAGCATTTTGAACTGACGATTAAAACTTGTCTTCGTTACATTGAAATCCCCACAATTATGAGAATTCAAAAATTAGTCCAACCTACTAACAAATGAGCAATACCAATATTGATAAATTGTTAGCAAATTAAATGAAAATGAGTTTATAAATAATTTCATTCATTTCACTTATAAAGCTTGTAAAATGCGCATAAGACACTATTCATGCATTTTGA
This sequence comes from Trichonephila inaurata madagascariensis, assembly GCA_019973955.1. Classification (NCBI taxonomy): domain Eukaryota; kingdom Metazoa; phylum Arthropoda; class Arachnida; order Araneae; family Nephilidae; genus Trichonephila; species Trichonephila inaurata. The sequence goes on along the minus strand of BMAV01011916.1, from coordinate 30,454 downwards.
GGTTTATAGACACATATTTTATATAGTTTTGTAGAATGTAACTCGGAAAAATGAGATATTATTTACATCTGTTGCAATTTTTTAGAGTGATGAAATTTCAATTTCTTATTTCCCCGAAGTTTAAAATATGTTTACATTTACATTTTTACAGAAGCACTTTTATCATTCTTCTGAAACTCAAACTTTTTTTTTGTGTGATACAAAAAGCATGTTTAAAAAAAAACAAGAATAAGAACATTATTTTTTTATTTAGAAGTAAAGGTTTTGTCATTAAGAAAAGATTCTGACATTCCGCATGATCTTTTCTTTATTTTTAATGTCTTTTCTTTTGTTTCTTCATTCACTTAGATACTTTCCAAGATTTCTGTAATTGTCATCAGTCTCCCACTTGTAAGGAAGCAGAATGAATAATTAAATTTTCCTTTGTAAATATGATACTAAAGTTTTGTTTTGTTTCCAACTTTTCTCGCAAAAATTAATTCTCTCTCCAAAAATAATTCTGTGGAAGTACAATTGCAAACAAAAGCATCACAATAATAAAAAGAGAAACAATCACAAAAGGACAATTTAAAAGCGACTCGTCAATTTTTCCGCAAACTAAGCAAATAAGAAAACTCAATTTTATTTCAAATCATATATTTTATTCTTACAGATTTAAAGAAAGAGAACACAAATGAAGTTAAGAGTAATGTGAAACATAAATGATGGAACATTTTGCTTAGAATTCAAAATTATGTTTTAAGTTAGAAAAAGACACATGTATATAGTGTACAGAGAGAGAGAGAAATGAATAATAAACACAGTTACTAATAATTCAATGAGGGAGTCATTGTTATTTTACAGAGCAATACTTTTAGATGTCGTTTTAATTAACAATATAGCTAATGTGATTACATTATTGATCACCAAATTAACCAGTGTAATTAAATGAATTATTACATTCATACTTAATTTGAGAATAAAAACATACACATATGACTAATTTCTTACTCTTTTTATACGATTTTCAAGAATCTGTTTTTCAATTAACCAGTTACATTTACTTAATATTTTTAGATCCTAAATATCTCTCTAAAAAATAGTTTAATAAATAAGAAGAAAAGGAGGGAGAAAGAAAAGAAAAGCATTTACTAGACAGAAATTATTAAACAACTGTAATAACAATAGCTGTGATTGGTTATTTTTAAGAAATTTTAAGAGATTACAATAAAAATGTTGCACACACACACACAAAATGAATTTAGCTTCAAGATTTGACAGATTTCAAATGCACGAAGCTAAGCATTGTATTCATTTTCATACGAAATGCTATTCTTACAAATAAGAATGTGCAAAACATTTATTATGTAACCAAAAGTTATGTCATTCAAAAACTGAGAATTCTGAATTCTTTTAACAAATCGATTACTACTTCTTGACCACACAAGTACAATGAAGTAATTACATAAGTTCCTATTGCTCTATTCCAAACTCTTACGCCACGTATTTCTCTTTGAATTCGAGGCACTTTCTTCATTTTTTATTTGAAATTGAAAAGAATGTCCGTAAAAAAATCCCTTTTTTAATATGAAAAGAAAAAAAAATACCTTTTAGATAAAAAAATAAAAATAAAAAAAAACTAAAAGAACAGTTCTCTAAAAAAACGTAAAGAAGGGAAGCAAAAAAGAAATAAAAAAAAAAAATTAAAATGTTAGAAAATGCCCATTGTTGAGAATATTCCCTTACGCTCCATGTTTATAATAATATACTACATCTGTCACCTTATAAGAATAAAAGACCTAGGGAGAAAAGAGAAAAAAAATACTAAAAATAAATACTTTGAAATCTTTCGTAAGATGCAGGCTGTGAGTATTTATAAACTCATATATTATACTTATTCATAAGATTTGAACTGGTGAAGTGAAGCGCTTATTCGACACTATAACGTAAATATTTTAATTCTATATATATTTTCACTAATTATTTTAATTTTCCCATCAGTAGAACATCGTAGTGCACTAATAGTGATATACTGAAGCATTGTGCAAGAATAGATGTATTTTTTATTAAATTATCGATTTTCTTTCCTACATCCATTCCATATGAAGCTACATCCAAAATAAATATTAATGAACAAATTAAGCTGGTTGGAAATAAAAACAGAAATTCATATTCTTTAATCCCTCCCAATAGTTTACAGTGCATTGAAAATTTTGTAAATAAAAGATAGCAAAGAAATTGAATTAAAAATTCAAAAAAAAAAAATCCGAATTCCTGTAGAGATGAGAATTTTTTCGAGTGTCTGTGATGTTTAAATAAACACACTAAAATTGGAGAAACCTTTATTACAAAACTCTCTATTTCTCTCTATTTGTATGCAAGTGTAAGCGCACACAGGCATTTCCACACTAAGTCAACGTGATGACTTTGAATGCTGATAGATTTAACGTTCATCATCCCTCTAAGCGGGCATCAGGATTCGAACATATATCTCGTCACAGACAGTCACGGGTTCGTAACTATAACCACCTCGTTATCATGGCCAGGCTAAGTACCTCAAAAATGAACAACGAAAACGCATCAAAATAATGATATGACATTTTTTTCCTTTTAAAATATCAACAATGAAAACAATTAAAATCATGAAATTGCTAATTCATGAACAAAATATATAAATTATGATGGTTTATATATAACTCTAACCATGTTTCATGTAATTTTAGGTGCATATTGAATTTAATTATTATACACCTAAAGAGTTTTTCTGATTTAGAAAAACTCTCTCTCAATAAGTTTAATGTAGTTGTAGTAGCAATCATTATTCATATAAAACGAAATACTGAAAAGCAGTGGCGCACACAAAACATTTTTCACAAGGGTGAGGGGGGGGCTGCTCCAGGGTCGAAAGTCCACCATTTTGGTATGCTCCAATACACACCCAACATATTCTTTTGATTTTGTCGATTTTCGGGAACAAAAACAATAGAAATTTAGTTATAGAATAAATAATTAGCATTAAATACTAAAATCAATTATTTATAGCAAATACGTTATTAAATTTACGTAATGTATACATAGGATTAGAACCAATCGAAAAAAAAAATCAAGGGCTATGGGGGTATCCGGATCTATAGTACATAGGACAAAGTTTAAGTTTTTCACTTTCCACTTTTGATACCGTAAAACCAGGCGTATAATGAGCACCTTTGAATAACACGCAATCAAGCTCATTTAATTTTATAGGTATTTTAGCCAATGAAAAAAAGGGCTAACCACTTATTAACAAGGAACCCTTAAATGTTTGTGTGAAACAGTCAAGCTTTTAACTACTTTATATAAAACTTTTTAATGCCAGACTTTTTGAAAAAACCTTTAAAGTATACTTTTTAAGTCTTTGGGTTTTCATTGATCCCAAACCCTTTTTTTAAACGAAGACGACATAAAAATGTTTGTTGAAACGCTCTTAGTTTTTAAATCATTTTTTTAAAAGTATTACATAACTTTTGTCGTATACTTTAGAACAGCCAGTTACTTTACGATCACATTTTTGTGTTCAAAAGTTTTATCGTTATAGAGCCGAATTTTATGCTCATCTCAATGTTTAACTATTATTTTTGTCGATAAACGAAACCCTGTAAAATTTTTAAAATCACAATATCGTTGTTCAAATGCAAATACTTCGTATTGCGGATGTTAAAATAAAATTTTTTTATTAGCGTTATATATATATATTTTAAAGAGAGAACAATATCGTTAGCATATTTAGACATTAAAATGAAATATATATAATGTTATTATAGTATATATATATATATATATATATATATATATATATAATTTTTAAAAAATTAAAAATTTTTAAAGTAAAATTTCAAAATAATTTGATAGCAGCAAAAATTCCAAAAAATTTAATGCGTATATTTTACTTATCTTCTTATTTAAATTTCGAAGAATTTGTACAATTAAACGGTACTATAGAGGGATTATGAAGGATATAATAATTGAAACACATTATTGATTGCCTAATCCATCGAACCGACTTGATATGTAAGTCTATACTAGTAGTATGTTAGACAAAGCTATCCCACTGCTTAGCAGTCTGTGAATAATTATCGTTATTTACGGCGACTAATTGCGTCTGAGTTTACAGTCATTACTCTATCATTACATCAGAGCTGGTCTCCCGCATGTCTGCTTGCAATGAAGTTAGAATTTCACTGCCGTATTTCTCCACTCGCCTGCGCCTAGTCACAATCATTCTAGAAAGTCCTTACAAAACCGGAGAAACTCTCATTTCTGAAAATATAAGCCGGTGTTTCCAACAGAGCGTGTTCCCCTTTGAACCCTACGGAATAAATTGCATCCCTCTAGTTCTCCTGGCTCATATTCCTGCAGAAAAGCTCGTCCTTTGGCTTTTCCACAGGTTGCATTGCTGTCTGCATCCAAAGAGGATTACCGGGACGAGGTATTCTAATAGTTAATGGAGTTTCGGATGTTTTCTAAAGATATATTTTTGCGTTTGCTCAAGCGTTCCGAATATATGGTTGGATATGGATGGAGAGGCAGGTTGTTTATGGAGGGAGGAAAGAGCTTTTTATCTTCTATTTCGCAAGAAATATCCAAGGCTAAATGGGGGAAAAAATGTTATTTCAGCGGGTTAAAATATGGATCAAATGCCGAGTTCGGTTGTATGGATTTGCTCAATTTCATATTTAATGTTAAGCTTTCAAAGAAAATTATGTAATGGAAATGGAATGGAAATATTAAATTATTTTGAGAAAGTTTTGAAAGGGGGGATTATTTGTCAAGCGCTGAGAGAAAGAAATTTAAAACATAACCTTTTTCAAATGAATAACTTACAATGTGTTAAAATATAATACTTTTTTTATTTTTTAATTTTAGCATATTAAATAAGTTATCAAATTTCATTGTAATAATACAGAATTTTCAGTTACTAAAACATATAAACTCAACTCAGTGGCACAAGAGCCCATGGGAGCCAAGTCCTACTACGCTCATCTCAGTATTCGTGACCGTGGACGCTGATGTGCATGAGCAGATGTTCCGATCAGGAGGTCAGTCTGACATGAAACCTCCAGTGTTTAGTTCCTAAGCATTACTTATTTATCCACTCACTGATGGGATGAAAGGCTGAATAAACCTTGCACAGAGGGGGATTTGAAGAACTATATACTACCACTCAGCCATCAGGCGTCTTTTGAAACATGTAAACCACCTTTTTTTCATTTACCGTAAAATCCGGCGTACAAAGCGCACCAATATTATCAAGCTGCATTTTTTAATTTTTAGGCATATTCGCCATATAACGAGGCAACCCCTTTTTTACGAAGAAATTTGAAATATTAGTATGCATTGCTCTTATGTTTTGAAGTCATTTATTCGAGGTATCATTCCAAATTTTTGAAAAAATAGTGTACTTCTAGAACTACATCTCTTTTAGTTCATAAAACAAGTCATTTCTTTTAAATAAACAGTATTTCGATACAAATAGAATTACAATTTTTCTGTGTTCATCTCTTTTGTTATTTTTAAAGCTATCGTTTTTATACCAGGCGTATAACGCGCACCCTTAAACTTCCATCTTATTTTTTGTGTTATAAGTGCGCGTTATATTTCGGATTTTACGGTAACTCAAATTTCTTCTGGTATTATTGTATATTTTGTACTGGTGTTCTTGTGCTTACATGGTTCTATATTTCTTATTTTCCCAGGAACATTTTGTCCCTAATAAGAATTTAAGTTTCAAGCTTTGTTATGTGTTAGCATAAATTATATTAGTTCCCGGACTGAGCCTAAAACGTGAAAATATTTGCAGTAGAGCGACAAGAATAACATTTGTACGTTATTGGATTCCTCCCCTTTTCTAAAAAAGGTTTGTTCCAAATCACTTGTTCCCGGTGGGTCGCCACGGTGTTGTATTTTGTAGGCAAATGTATTTAGTCGTCGGCGATTGAAAGAAATCGCGTTTGTTGAGTGAAAAATGGATATTCATTTTTGCGTTCGTTTGGAAAAAAGTGCTACGGAGGCTTACGAAATTTTGAAGCAGGTGTAAGGCAGTGATACACTATCGCGAATGCAAGCTTCGAGTGGCATCGACGTTTCAGAGAAGGCAGGGAAAGTGTCGAAGACGACAAACGCTCTGGACGTCCGCAGACTTTCCGCAACCCTGAAAACAGTAAATAGGTTTCTGCGGCTATACGTAAGGACAGGCTTCAACCAAAAGCAGAATTAGTTGGGATATCCTCGGCCACCTGCTATTGGATACTGACTAGGGATCTTAACATGCATAGGGTGTGTCAAGATATCGTTCCTCGTATGTTAAATGAAGACCAATCTGCAAATAAAGTTAAAAGTACATTGTAGCCTGAATTAAAGAACATGGCTAAAAATGGATTCTAGAAATGTTTCTGTGAACTTTACAAGACATGGCAAAAGTGTGTTGTTACTCAAGGGCCTTATTTCGAAGGAGGATGTGTTTCAGCAGTTTAATTGGTAATATTTTTTTGAGTTATTAACTCAGTCCAAGTACTTTTGATTCCTACTACGTACAAGTTTATCATGCTTTTAAATAAATATTGCGGTAAAATTTAATTCAGATTCACAGAGTAATTTCTTTTTAATTGCTAAGTTATTTTAGATGATTGTGTAAGTAAGACCGTTTTATCAATTTACTCGATTATTAACACAAATAATACGTAATTTATAGCATTATATCTCTTTAAATACAATCTAATTTGCTTATCATATACGCTCAAGTTAATGCCATGTAATAGAAACAGAAATTAATCCCACGTAATTTTTTTAATAAAACGAGAACAGAGAATAAATGAAGCAAACGTATTGCACTATTTTAATTAGTGCTTTATTCATTAATACTTTGATATAATAAATTATTCCTTTGAACGCTTTAATCATTAAGACCGCTATTAAAGCACTATTGATTCATTTTCTTGTTTTTGCAGCATTTTAGTATTTTATATCACCTATGTTTATTTTTTCATAAGTTTCATCATCTTTGCTTTTATCGTAATTCGTTGAATATCTGTAGTTTGATCAGCACTATAAAAGTACTTCAAAATTTAAATAATATCAAATTTTTAGATATCAACTATATAAATTGATGGTAATACTCTGAAGGCCTATTTTTAGTCTCACAATGCTCAAATTATAAGTTGTGTTCAGAACTTATAGATGAAAATCACATATTAAATTAATTGTTTGCCCCGAAATTAGTAACATCTAGCATGTTTTAAATGTTAAGATGTGTGACTACTAAAAATTCGCCGTTTTGGTAAAAATTTTCAAAATTCCTTTTATGCTTATATTTTATACCCCGTACATTTGAGATTCCAAAAACATTCTATTTTTGTTTCTACGATATTTAGAAGTAAAGTTATAGCATAATTAGTTACCTGGAAATGAAGTTTCCAAAACCGGAAGTAGATCCCTACACAAAATACTTTTAAGATATTGAACTGAAATTTTCAAAACATGTTTTATTTAGTTCTATCTGTGTTATGAATCAAATCTAATCTATGTGTATATATTTATGTACTTAATTCTTTTTTATTAAAAAAAATCATTAATTTTTTAAGAAATCGTGTTCTTGCATAAAATTTCGCATATTTAAAAAACTTTCAGAGGTATTACAAATCTTTTAATTCCTAACACATATAAAGATATTATTCACGTACTGTATAAATATTATTTTAATACATTTATTAGAATTTTGTGTAACTGCAATTATTCATCAAAATCTCACTAGACATGACAATTGTTATAGTCTATAAAACTCTCCAGAAAACAGAAAAAGGTTGAAAAATTGTCGAATTAGTTAAACATGAAACTAAAGAGATCTGAACCTATAAATATGGTGAGTTTAAAAAATGTACAATAAGTAGAAATTTTTTATACTGTATTAAAATCTTTAAATGTGGGAACTTCCCCCGATTTACCTTATATATATATATAAATATATATATATATATATATATAACCATTTATTTACTTTATACGTTTCTTAAAATTCAATTTAACATTCTTTCTTTTCTTTGTAGCTTCTTGATTTACTCTTAGCTTTGTAGGAATATCGTCTCTTAATATTTTATTTTATTTTATTATACTATATATATCAAATACTATATATATAAAATTTTATATACTATATATATTCCAATAAGTAGAAATTTTTTATACTGTATTAAAATCTTTAAATGTGGGAACTTCCCCCGATTTACCTTATATATATATATATAACCATTTATTTACTTTATACGTTTCTTAAAATTCAATTTAACATCTTTCTTTTCTTTGTAGCTTCTTGATTTACTCTTAGCTTTGTAGGAATATCGTCTCTTAATATTTTATTTTATTTTATTATACTATATATATAAAAGCAATTTTTATAATACTGTAGCATGCATTTTTTTATATTCTTAATCCTATTATAATTTTAAATATTTGGTTTCTTACAATCTCAATTTTTTCCGGCTTTGTTTGATTAAAGTTCATCTCTCATTTGTAGATAATTTGCACTATGTATGATATATATATATATATATATATATATATATTTCCCAACAAAAGTCTATTCGCAAACATTTATTTGCTACTGTTATCTTTCAAGTGTATTTATGGTTTCTAGAAAATACTAAGTAAACAATTATTATCTACAGAAATTTCTTGAAGTATTATAATAATGAATAAATAATTTAATCATTTAAATTTTGAAAATTAATTTAAATTAAATTAATTAATTTTAATTGAAATAATTAATTTTATTTAATGTAGTTTCCATGGATCCTCAATGATTTAAATCGACTAATCGCTTAAACATAGCATGGTTACTAAATACATTTCTGAGAAGTTAAGTTCATTCCAAACCCACAGTTTTCCATACAGAATGACTTAATTATAATTAATACATGTTCACTTGGTGTAGCTTTCGCAGAAGTTTAATAACTAGAAAGTAACATTACCACGCATCACATTAGAAGAGTTACGGTCACCAAATAGAAAGTAACTCTCCACAATATTACGTTGAGGACTCTTATTCCCCATTCCCAATAACAAGAAATCTGAGAGCCTAACCAACCGGATATCCAATCTCAATCTATTCCGGACCACTTTCCTGCACCCTCAGTTCTGGCCATCGACTGGATGGAATGACATGGTTCCCGAACTTTCCAATGTGCACTTCTCATTAGCATACGTTTAAAGCAATGTGGAAGGTCCTTGGGAATCCACTGCAATAATTACCATTAGAATGCTATTAGATGTTGTAGCCTCGTGCGATGTGGTAGTGAATAATGACTTGGCGCCGCCACGAGGACCTGTCATTGTCCTACCCCTGCCGTGTCCATACAGGCAGGACATGTTGATCAGTTGGGATTGGTCTCGGAAATTTTGTTAGCAAAATAGGTGGACTTTTGGGATTCAATTTTAAGGCTTGTTCCGGATGCATGTGTTTGATTGGTCCATTTCTGCTTAGAGTTTGTGATTGGACGAGATGGAAATGATACTCGTTTTCCTTTCCTAAGAGACTTAGATAAAAGAGAGGGGGGATTTTATTTGGAAATTTTAAATTTTTGGTTGGTTTCAAACTTTAAATTCCGGGTTTTTAAAATTTTTTTTTAAAAATTTTACTATAATTTATTGATGTATTTTAAAAAAATTTTCTTACTTATTTTTACTTAGCGACATACTTAGAAAAATATTAATATGGGTTTTAAAAAAGATATATGTATAATTTTAAAAAAAATTTCATTGACTTAATACTATACATGTAAATAATTTCAATGTTGTTAATACTCTTTTAATGAAACAGTTAAAAACACAAACGCTTTTTTAATTCAGAAACTATTTATTTATAAATGTTTACGTTATTTTTAAATTTTGAGCTGTTTTAAGGATTATGAATTTCATAAATAACTATGTATATGTTTTAAAAGGCAAAATGCTTTAAGCAATGAACTTATTAACTTTTATTCCAATGAAAGCGACAAAAAAATGCACTGAGCTATATTTTAAGATTATTTACAAGGGGGATTATTGATTAACGCTTTTATTTCAAATTTAATTTAATTTAATTATCTAAAATAAGAAAATATCAAAAAGCATTTTAAAATTAAATGAGATTATTTAAAAATAATAATGAAAAAAAAAGAAAAGAAAACATCCATTAAATTATAGCATTTGTAAATTATACAAATGCACCTTTGTATATTTAAATTAATTTCGCACTTCTAACGTTTATGAAACAGATAAAATTTCCGCATGTTCAAGTTGCATTTTTAAAATTTATACATTACACTTCCGTTTTGATTAGATAAAATTATATCAAGCGAAAATTCTTTTGTTGTGAAATCTATTCAAAACGAAGTTGAAGTTATTTATAAAATATTTCATTAGTTTATTCAAGAAAATTAAATGCATAAATTAATCAAAATAAAAAAAATACATAGATATATAAAAAATTTGAGTACTCATAAAACATCATCGTAAAAAGCCATTATATCAGCTAAAAGATTCTTGTTTGAGTAAAAATAATATTTGTTCTCCCTTTTCCTTTTATAAAAAAATTATATTATACCATTTAAAATTCTTTTAAAAATTTACCAGTAAAGCGGATGAAAATCCTTTTTTTAAAAAAAATTTATGTGGGGTTTTCCCAAAAATTTTTAACTACGCTGTCAAAGCAAAAAAATTATTACTAAGCTCGTAAGGGGGTTAAAAAATACTTTTTTTCTTAAAAAGGGCAAAAATTGGGGCTGTGATTTTTCAATACACAGATCCCAATTCAAAATTTTTAACCCCAAAAAAGGGGCCCTTAAAATTAATACTTACTTGTATGAATAAATATTAATGTTAGGGTTATAAAATGAGGAAAAAAATTTTACTAATTTTTCCGTTTTATTTTTTCTCATATTTCTTATGGAATTATAAATATTTTAAAACAAAAGGTTTTAGTTTTAGCAAAAATTTAAAAAATCCTTAAAATGCTGTTGCATAAGAAAAAGCAAAAACCCAAAGAAAAGTTTTAAAAATTTAAAAAAAATTTTTGGTGTGTAACCTGGCTTTTTTCCCAAATTACACAGGGGTTAAAATATACCATCATCTTATTTTTTTAAATTTTCGGAACGGAGACTTTTTTTTTTAAAAAATGGATAAAGAAAAACCCTTAGAAATAAAATTTTAAAGGAAATATGGTGTATTTCCCCGGGTTTTTTTAGTATTTCTAAGAAAGGGGGTTTGAAATTTTACTTTTTTTTCTTTCCCACCTTCAAAACTGATTATCAAAATATAGTACAAATGCAAAATCCTTCACTAATTAAAATTTTCCAAACAATTTAAAACATTTAAAACCCAAACTAATTTTCGTCAAAAAATAAAATTGAATAAAGGCAAATTTTTCCCAAATGTATTCCTTCAGGAAGAAATTAAGCTTTGTTATCCCTTGCTTTTTGGAAATCTCACCCAATTACATCCCCTTTAACGGCTTGTTTACCTCGGCGGGTACCAACACATGCATGAATGTCCCGGGGGAATAAAGTAGTTCCCTCCTTTGTTCGATTTCCAAGCTATCAAGTGGAAGCTTCGAGAAATTTCTTCAATGTAACACACTTTTGTGTAATTTTTGGAAGAATATGACTTTCTCTTCCACCACCTTTTAGACGTGATGTCTGGAAAAATCATTGATTTGGAAATAATGTCTCTTACGAGAGGTATAGATGTAATAAGCTGATATTTTAATGTGCATCAAATGCACCTGTTTCTTCCCCACGCTTTAGTTGTTGGAGAAAATGATGAAATTGGGTTTCTTGTTAGTGAAGGAGCTATAGCTGAATTAATTCCTTTTTCGGGGCCCCTTGGGACTTTAATGATACAATAAAGAAAATTTGAAAAAAATTCCGAAATTTGGGGAAAAAAAGGATGGGTTTTTCACTTTTAAATTAATTGATTTCCAGTTTAGAACTATGCTTTTATTAAACAGAAACAAGTTTCAACGAAGGGGGTTTGAAAAACTTTTCCCAAATTGCCCCAAAAATTTTAAAACCTGAATATGGATAAAACATATTTTAATTTCTTAAATATTTTTAAATACACACAGCAATTAAAATTTTAAAAATATATATCCTTATTGAATTTAAAGGTTATGAACTAAATACTTCTGGAAACTAGCTTTTTTTTTGGTAATGATAAATTTAATTATTGATAGATAATAATTGAATTAAAATCTAAAATCAACCCAAAACTGAAAAAAAAATGGATTTTTATATTTGAAAACAAGTATAAATTTTAAATTTGGGATTTATTCGAATCTAAGCCACCATTGATTACCAAGCTTCACTCTAAACTCTCAACGTTTTTGAGAAAAAATAAATAAACCCAAAATGGTTTTGGGCAATTTTAAATTTTGCGAAATTAAAATTTTTAAAAAGAGGTTTAAAGAGGAAAAAAAATTTTTTTTATTTATTTTTACCTGTATTAAAACTTTTTTAAAAAAAACATAATTGTTTTTTTTTAAACCCTCATTTTTCAATTTTAAAAACCCAAAAGAATTTTTTTCCTCTTCGATTCAAAACCATACCTGGTTTTCAAAGCATTTTACATTAAAAAGAAACAAGGCTGGCCTTTTTGGAAATTACTTTTTATATTTTTTAACGTGCGATCTCATTGAAAAAAAAATTAAAATTTTTGATACGAATCGGTTTTTGAATAATAAGGAAGAAATTAAGCTAATTTTTACGTAAATAAAATATATCATCTAGATAAATACACGCATTAAAAAGTATATAAAGGAAAATAAAGTTCGTTTTATTTTGCGTTGCTCATATGTTCGATACCAAACATCATACCTAACATCAACGTTCAAGAGTAAAAAAAGGGTTACTTATATATTTCACAAATAAAACAGGAACACATTTTTTTGGGAAAAAGGCAAAACTGTTAGGATATTACCCTAAACCTTCGGGAATCTAGTCAATTTTTGAAAACATTTTTTCCCGATTCTTCATCTTTGTATTCTGGAGAATATGTTTTAACCTTTTGTTTTGTTTGAACGAATCTAATAAAATGTCCTTTTTTACTGACAGTAATAACTGCAACTGGTGAGAAGAGGAGAATTCATTTTTCATCTGCTTTCAAATATTGCGATGGAAAAGGTTATTTGATATAAGTCAGGAATTCGAATGTGGAAAGAAAGATAGAATGAAATTTATATGTCAGTTACATGCGATTGAAATATAGTACCTTTTCATAAAATTATAGAATAGGGTTTTTTTTCAATGGGCGATACAAATGTTAAACAGTTTTTAAGATTTTATTAATGACTGAACTGTTTAATATTTTCTAAAATTTAGGCGATTCAATTTATATTGTATTAACACTAGATTGAACAAGGAAGTCAATTTGATTGCTTTTTAATTTCATTTAGAAAAGCAATTACGTATATATTGACACAATTTCTTAGACATTTTTAGAATATATTTTTTTGTCAAGTGAAGTAATTTCTTTATTGTTAATACTTACTAAGAACTTGTTATATAACTGTAAATAATATAAAAAATATTAAAAATTAATTTTAAATAAATTTCTTTACGCATTAGTTATTCTTTGACAATGCAGGCATTTTGACTGCTTTTGGGCAATTTAGTTATATATTAAATTTTAGTCTATCTAGTGTTAAGTAGAATTTTCTAGTTGTACATGTATGTATGTTTATGAATACATAAAATACATTAAATAATAAAATGCCGGAATAAAGTTTTTAAATTTATGGATTAAAAAAGAAATATTGAAGAAACAAAAATGCACTTTTGTTTAAATCAATTTATATTGACGTAACATACAAAATTGAAAATTTAATGATTAAATGATTAAAATTACCTTATTAATATGAATTATTTTTGAATCAATTTTTATAATTTTTAATTTAAAAATTTTTAAAAAATAAATTATTTAAATCAAAAATCAATATTAAACCTAATTTGTTAATTTTATAATTTTAATAGACAGCACGAAGAAAAATGTGTACTTAATGTGTGTACGGTAAAAATATGTTTTAAACTTTTAATTACAATAGTTTTCGATTTGAACACAAATATCATTTTTTGAACATTAAACAAAACAGAGATTAAAGTCTTGAAAAATGAGCATTGAATTTAAAATATAGCTTGCATGTCTTCTGAAAGAGTAGAGTTTGATGTAGAAGTCCATTAGAGCTCTATCAATTTGTTCATTTAATATTTTTATTCTTCCGAAAGTAATATTATCTGTTTATCAAATATAATCAAAATTCAATTTAAAGCATTAATTGGGCCTGAACTTTCTCAAACCATTATGTCTTGGACATCCCTCATATTTTTGTCTCTTCCCGTGATTAGCATTGTGAGTTAAATTTTGGTCCTTCAGAGACTCATACGATTATGAAGGAATCTGATATTTTTTTGCACATCATAGCAAAAATTTCAAGAAATAATATATACTTCGAAATGTTTAATAATGTTATCGAAAGCTTTTTATTAGATGATTAGTAAATTATTGATGCTTTATTATATCTTAGATAAGATTATTGAAAATAAATAATTACATGTGATCTTTCAACAATAGATTTATCCACCCTGTCCTAACCTGTATTCCTACTACACCCATGCATTAACTTGCCGCTATTATAGAAAATAACATGTTGTGGGGGTTGTTTTTTTGCTTTGTGGATGACTCGGGGCCCCCTGATGTCTTTTTTACAAAGGGGGATAAAAACCCTTTGGAATCGTGAAGAAGATTAAGACTCGGGGCGTCTTTTCTCAAACCCCATCAATCCCCTCCTGCTATTCCCAGAATTCCACCAAACGATCCGGTAAAATTATTTGGGACTCAAGGGCGGGGGGTTTTTTTGGTAGGGTGGGAAAGAATAAAGCCTCCACTCTATAAATTGGCTCTGGGGTGGTTTCGACTCATATTGTGGAGATTGGTGCGATATCGTTTTTTTTTTTACATTTCTTATTTTTCGTTTCATCATTTGGAATGTTGGATAGGAAAAGGAATAAGAACTCTCCGGTCTCATGTTTTGGGATTAAAAATTACGTCTTTCAGCCCATTCAAAAGGTCGGGGGGAACTAGAGACCCCTCGTGATCATCACGTATCTGGGGTGAAGATATGACTGTGAGGGAGAAGATGAGGATATGTCCTTTCCAGAATCAAGAGCCATTGACTGTAATTCATTTGAACATTCCCCACTCGATGGAAAATTCTGGGCAATAAAATGTGATTCCAGATAGGGAGTTTGCTGATAAAATATTAAGGAAAATATAGAGATGGGGTTTCCTTTTGGGGGGATGGAGGGCTGCTGATTCTATAGCCAATACTGTTGAATTGTTTTTAGATGCAAAGATTTTTTTAATTGGAAGAATAAAATTTTAGAGCTTTTTAGTAATCTTTTGAAAAACCGTTATATACTTGAAATATTCGGTTTCATGTTTTCAAAAAGAAATGGGGCCTTCCCGCGATTTTCCCTATTCCCGTAATGTTAAAATGACCAAGTTTAAGGAACTTTTTTTTAAAATTGGCAGGTTGTACAGTTAAATTTTTTGTGTATTCATTTTTGTTTTATTATTTTAATGGGAGCATTTTAAAAAATTTTTGATTAGTTTTTTAAAAAATTTCATATGTGGAGTAACAGTAAAATTTTTTTAAAACATAAAATTCTTGTACATTTTAATCAAAAATTTTTTGAAAAATTTTTTTAAAAAAAATCTCATTAAAATATTCATTTGTTTTTTTCACTTTTCGGGTAAAAAAATAAGTAGTGTTTTAAAAAATTTTTCCTTTTGTGTTGAAATTTACATTTTTTGAAAATAGTGTTTTAAAAGAAAAATTTCCAAACGCATACCAGAACTATAACTTGAATTGCTGGTTTCTCAAGATCATCTTCTTGTCTACTTTTTAATTGTTTGTTTTAATTCTACTTTTTTGGTTCATTGTAAACTCCTTTTTGCTTTTCTAATACACCCCATAACTATTTTTGAAAGCTGCATTTGTAAATCGGGGGATTAAATGTTTAATACATCTAAAATTTTTAATTTGGTAAAAATTTTCATTATAAAAATATATAGCTTCATATACTGTAATTTTTAAAGTTCCCAACTGCACAAATACAGTTTTTGAATTATAAACCAAATACTATTTTATTAAATACTTTTTATTAAGTAGCATTTAGATAAAATTTCAAGACTAGAGATCTCTAAATACTTTTTATGCAATTCCCTAATTGAAAAGGTTTTAAGTATGCTTATATTTTAACCTTTCAGTTTGGACATATTATATATACCCCACAAGTCACCCCCCAGGGGGCATAAACCTTTTAGTTTCAAATTTGTGCAGATTTTATAAAAATACAGCCCTCGCCTTATGGCTGACAATTTTCCCCGGTTGTTTTGAATCCCAAAACATATATTTTTTTTTATTTATGTATCTATAAAACCTTGGCACCCCAAATTTTTTATGTCCTCATGCTGTTTGTCTTTTAATTTTGATTTTAACCCCAAGTCATGCCCCCACTTTTTCTCACCCAGCCAACACATTCTAATTTTCAATATTGACTATCTTTAAGGTTTAGGTTTAAAACTGCTTTGTATGCTTTGGCCAAAATTGTGTATATTTGTGTAATGTCTGTGTGAGCGATAAAAGATACAAAAATAAAGAAGTACATTTTTCCTCCGTTCCCCACTATTTACAATGTCACTTGCCCAACACTCTCCTATATACATTGCTGTTAAAATTACATGAGCATTTCCCCGACAATATTTCAGAATCAACAACCTTCCCAGTGTCAAACTAAAAAGCCGTAACAACACCATTTATATATATGGCCCTTTTTTAGGGACCATCGATACCCCAGAAAATTTTAGCATCAATATTAAATGATATCGTTTCGGCGGAGTTAATGTCATAGACACTTTAGTTACTTTTCTGTCGCGTTATTTAATGTATTCATGGAATCTAAAAACACTTTTGTGTAGGTGACAAATTCATAACTCCTCAAAAAATTTTTTCAACCCTTCTTTTTTTTATACCTCATAAAAAATGAAAGTCTATTGTTCACTTCATATAATTTTTTTATCTTTTATTAACTCTGTTTTTAAAATGAATTGAAATGTTTGAATAAAACCACAAAAGTCACAACATATTAACAATTTTGCCAAAAATTTTTTGAATACCTTGTTTTACATTTTATTTTTGTTATTAATGTTGTTTCAAAACAAGAAAACATACGTGTCAGTCATTTCACAGAAACATTCAAATGAATCAAAAAAAAAAATACTCTTTATTAAACTTACCTAACTTTTTCTTTTAAATGAATTATTTTTTTTTGAAATCGTCTGACTTTATGCAACGTTTTAAATTTATCAAAATTTGGGTTTTTTTACATTTTTTTTAAACTTTTGTTTTAAAGCGTTTTTTTTATTTAACCCGGGTTTAAAAACGTTTTTTTAAAAATTTTATCATTATTGTTTTGATGGAAAAAACTATTCCCAAAAATAGCAAAATTCGTTGTATTTAATGAGGTAAGAAAAAAAAAAATGCGGCTGTTAAAAAGTAAACGCATCCAATTTTCTTCCCTTTTTTTGAAAAAGTTGCTGATCAAAATAAATTCTTTTAATCAATTTAAACTATTTGAAAAGGCTAAAAAGGAAATGCTTTTGTTTTTTATTTGGAGGGGGGGCGTGGCGATCCCCCTGTTTTTGGGGGTTTTACAGGTGTAAACAACTTTTTAAAAAAAATTAAAAATACTTTAATTCGTTAGAACCAAAATTTAAATTGCATTAGAAAGAAAAAAAGTGGGTTTTTTTTTAATCAAAAATTTCGTTTTCCCGGATTTTGTGAGGTGACCCCCATAAATGATTTTTGCGTTTTAAGTGTTTATCAGTAAGTCAAATGACACTTTTCAAAATCCATTGCCGTATGGATAGTTAGAATGTAATATTTGAAACATCGTTATTTTCTTACTCCAGATACTTTAATTGTATGAGTAATAATAGAATTTTAAACACATTTACAACACTTCATTTTGTAGCATTATACAAAACATCACATGAATGTTTGGTGTGTTTTAGGTCTGAACTTTTGAACCGATTGTAGGTATCTAAACATGACTGCAATAGTCGACTGTTCTTGGTTGCGAAATAATGATTGATGGTGTTGAGTTTTGGATTCGAGTCTTGATACTTCAAGCTCTGCCATTTTGCAGGCCTGATGCTTGTTACAGGATCCAAATCCTCACGTTGGAGTGGTGGGAAAATTTAGAGAATGGGATCCCAAACAGATGTTGTTCTCACACTCAAATTAAAAGTTATATCATAATTAGAAGTAGTGCTTCTTCAATGTATGACGTTAATACAAATTGAATGATATCAAGTAGTTATTAAATTTTTCTTTATAATTATACAGCTCAGTATTAAAGGATTCATAATTTTCCAATCCAGTTGTAGTAAAAATTCATAGGAAGTGTTGTAAAAATTATATTTTTATTCTTTTTATAGCTGTACACTAAGATAACTACTTAATTTTTGAAATAGTTAAAAGAAATTTAGTTGAAAACGAGTTGTTTTGGAAATTGATCTCGTAATGACTTGTCAACATGTAACACAAACAGGAATATGATATCTTCAAAGAGTGTTTAAACCTGCACACAAAATTATAAAAATAATTTGATATCGTATGAGTTACTACCTTACAACACATTATACAAAATGTTAATGACTTTGCATCTATTTAAAACAAAGTCTACTCAAGAAATCTTGCCCAATCTGCTCTTAACAAAAATTTAATAATTTAATTCAAGAATGAAACAGACAGAGCTCATCACTAAATAAACATAATGTGATTCTAGTCTGCTGGCTACAATAGCTATCGGCCACAGTAAAATTTTATTATCTATGTTCGTAACTATGTTCGTAACTGAGTTAAGGCAGTGGTCGCCAAACATTAGAACCTAATGGACCACTAAATGTATAATTTTATATTTGTCGGACCACTAATATGATTGATCAATATAAGCTGACCAATGCAGATATATTGTCACTGATATATTTACGTCGCTATTACATTTCCATATCACTGAAAAGGAACTTAAAGAAATGCAAGAAGAAACCGGCAACGTAAAGCAATATCTACAAAATAAAATGTTATGCCATCAATTTACCATGGTGTCCTACACTCACTTTCAAATCTCCCTAGATACACCGACAATAGCTGTTAACACTAGAAAGACTGAAACTTAGTATATGCCTATATTGCCCAAACACAGTCAAAATGATTTCATTGTGAAAGAATGATTAATGTGCAAAGAAATTTGTTTAAATTAACTTTTAATATTTTTAATATTACTTACAGTTAAATACCAAGTTATTAGTAAATATTAACAATAAAAAAATACTTTACTTGGAAAAAATATATTCTAAACAATTCTAAGAAATTGTGCATTATATATGTAATTGTTTTTCTAATTGAAATTAAAAAGCAGTCAAAATTACTTCATTGGGCAATCTAGTGTTAAGAAATGGCTTACCACTGAAGAAATTTTGCTAAAAGTAGATAAAATTTTAAGAAAGAGTATAATCCTTTTTCCATAATACGTTTTTGCTATTCATTTGAAACTGAATCTTCATAAAATTATATATAGTACCCCAATTTTTCTATAGATCATCAATGGTCCGCGGATTACTATTTGACGATCTTTATGTTAAAGGTTGATGTGTTAAGAACCCTTTTTATCAATCCAAGTACTAAGTAATGAATGCCATTCAAGACAGTACAATATTATTATGCAGCACATTGATATAACTGATATTGTTAAATCAATCTCGGATTCTTGTGACATTAGACCCCTTACATGTTTGTTTTTATAAGTACACTCTGTGCATGCTATGAAGAATGTTTCACATACCTTAAAATAATTTTTCACATGCTTACAAAAAAAATCAGGTTTGTGCCTCTTTTTTAAGTGGTTGAGAATTTTGTGCGAGTTTTCATATATATATATATATATATATATATATATATATATACACCACAATTTGAAGTATGGTTTAATACTCGGTCTTACATTGAAATGTGGACAGATATAGTATCGGCTTTTTCTTAGTTATCTTTCCATTTCCATTCCTTCTAAGCAATCAACTGCACATTGCCTTGTCAATCTCTTTTCTTTATCGAATATTTTGAAAAATCTCAATTCCCGCTTACACCACAAAGAAAATCCCAGATTCATATTTTAGTACCATGGGCAAACTGCATCTCTTAAAAATTCTAGCAGAAATAATCTCACTGTAAGAATTAAAATATATGAACAAATCAAAGGTAGAGAGAAGAAAATATAAGCTTATGGTCAAACCGGTTGTGGCCGGATTTCTGTAGCACTTACATATACTGTGGAAATTTTAGTATTTATCAATGAAATATTGGAAATTTACAACTTCAGATCAATAAAAAATTAGGTATGCTCACATACACACATTTAGTTTTGAAGGAACGCCTTAAGTATACTGCTATTATTTTCATTTACAAAATGCATTACGTAGATTCACAAAATGAGCTACGTTTCTTAATAGTGTGCTTCTTTTTTTTAAAACAAAGTCTCTTGAAGCAAAGATTTTTTAAAATTTTTAATTTATCAAAATTGATTTTTTTTCCTCATTTTTGTATTTGAAGAGAGAACGATTAAACTTTTAACCTTCAAAAAACATTTCCTTAAGCTATTCAGATATTCAGACCAAAACCTTATTTTTTTTCTGCCTAAGTTTCCAATAGAGTGGTTGATATTTCTGCAAGAATGCCTTTTTACACTTGTAATTAATTGCTAAAATAATGATTAATTAGCATAATATTTTGTGTAAACTGATGAAATGTAAAAAGAAAACATTTTATTGAATTTTAAATTTTCAAATTAAACAAGTAAAATAACATCGATAGGAGACTTTATTTATGCTGTTTAAATAATAGTAAAAATATAAAACATATTTTTTTCATATAATAAGTGTTACAGAATAGTTAAGTGTAAATTGTATGTTTTTCACATACTTGAAATTCGTTCTATTATCTGTGTAGAAATGACACGTTCTTTCCTATTTCTGAATGTTCTGTGTAATTCTTGTTTGAACAAACATTCTCTAAATTGTACAGTAAATGCAATCGAGCCAATAAGATGTCTACAGCAAACATCGTACATCGTAGAGAAGTCCAACGATGGTCAGGAAAACAATGTTTCATCTAAAGGCTTCTCCAATCACTCAATTCTATTCAACTCAAGGAAAGTTTACTCTGCTTGACCAGTAGATGTACCAATGACGATACATCAAATGGGTTTTACCATTTTCTCTTCATACATATTTCATCTATATATTTTCAAGACTTTTTTTTGCTTGAATAAGTAAATGTTACCACTCTGGATCTATATAATTATTTTTTTCCAATTCCTGAATATAATTTATTAAAATATTTAGTGAGTATGAGTGGAAAGATAATTCCCTTTGCAAAAACAATTAAAAACATACGGGTAGATATTACTCTTTGCTATTCCACTTCATTTAAAATGTGCTGAATATATTTTAAACTGTTGAAAAGCTAAAATAGATCCCTCGAATTTCATCAAAATTTTTGAGCGATGGTAAAGGAACAAAATCATAAAATGTGCCAATTTTTCCTTTTTGTATGTGATTTTAAGTTCAATAAATTCAATAGAAATACAATTTAGATTTCAGTCAATTTACGCTTTATTTAAACATGTGTAATTAATGAATACTCTTTAATAAAAAAGAAGAATTTGCCCGTTCATGCAAATACTGAAATATGGATACACTAATTTTATAGGAATAATTATCGTATATGCGTATTTGAATAATAATAATTTCTGTTATATCGACAGAGCCTTTTAAAACTAAATGAATACTCATTTTTTAAAGATATTTATCACAACGAAATTACACTAACTTATTTACTTCTCCTTCTTCACTTTTAATTTATCCATCAAAACCTATTTTGTATTAGTTATTAAAGTGGGATATTTAAAATTTCAATTCCACTTTATCAGTTTGTCTAAGGAAATCAACTGTAGGATAATAAATGATTAAAAAAAATTCTGATCTGTTATTTTGGAAATAATATTTATCAAAATTTACTTCTATAATTTTTATTATTGACGTATAAATCTGATATTTATTTAATAACTAATGTACAATAATATAAAAAATAAGAATAGTAAAACGCAATGCTATGTAAACTTTTAATTATTATCAATTTATTTGTAAAGATTAAACATTAATATTCATGACTATAAGAAAGTTATATAAATGTATATTAAATTTCATTAATGAATGTATAATTGCAGATATTTAAATTCTAAGTAGTGTATTTAACTCTTACGCGTAAGGAAAAATTAATTTTTGATGAAGTAACTAATGTATTTAATTATTTTTTACTAAAAATACTCAAACAAAAGAAACTGAGTCCAAAATTCTTATGTAAATATTTAATTCTATGAGATTAAATAAACGCGCTTTTCATCAACTTATCTATTGTGAAGTGATTGCACATATGTTGTCAAAGCTTTCATGCTGCAAAAAACTTCACATTATCGAGAAAGAGAATTAAGTATCTTCAGCTTATACAAATAATGTCTCAAAAAGATTTCTACTTGACTTAAGAACATTAAATTTTAAAAATGAAGTGTTTGTCGTATTTTATTCGTGCATCTTTAAGTACCTGATTCATTTCTAAAAACATTAAGTCAAAAGTACTTTCCTTTAGATTTCAAATTGACTATTACAGGCTTTCTTCATCATAATATTTTTAAGGATGAATGAATAATAAAGCAGTTTGCTCAAATAAAAATATGTGTGTATTTTCCTTTTAATATATCTTAAAATTTCTTACAAGAGAAATAGTCAGAAATAGTTTGTTATTTTGTAGCTTTTCCTTCCATAACATGCAAAATGTATGTATAGTATTAAATCTACGGAATAGAGGAACATAATAACATGACTGTATAATAAAAATGATATCTTACAATACGAAGACTTTACATCAAAATGCAAATTTTATTTTACATTACCGATTAAATTTAATACTAAGTTTAAATATAAGTTTTGATTTAACTTTAGATTTCAAAATCTTTATCACAGAATAAACATTTTTATGAGACTTTTCACACGCAACACTGAATATTATAGCCATTAAGATACATGGTAACACGATATTTAATTATCTTAATCTTCATGAAATAAATTTTAAGCAAAAGGTTTTGAGAAAATATGTTTTTAATTCTATGAAAAAATTAACCATTGGTAATGAAGGCAGCAAGAAAACGAAAATTTCTAGCAAGATATTCCTTTCATGGTTTATTAACAAGCTACAGGCACAGCAATATATAGAAAATTTGGTCTTATCTATGGTACAGATATTTCAATAATTTTAAATAAAAATTGTTTTAAACAATTTTGTTAATTAATTATAAATGTTAGGATTTCAAAAATTGACTGATGTATGTAACTATAATATTCAGAAAATAATACCACCATTTACGAAATAGGGCTAGATTACAAAATTAGCAGTTATTAGCTATGCAATGTTCAATAGCGCATACAGGGATTTTTCGAGGGGAGGGGGGGGTCCGGGGTCGAAAGTTCACCAATCTTGTATCAGGCTCCTTTTGATTTTGTAAATTTTTGGGAACAAAACACAGAAAAAACAAATTATTGAAAAATATGCTTTAAATTACAACAAATCAATTACATTAATAACAAATTTTAAATTACATTAATAACAATACAATTAAATTTTCGTACTATATACTTAGAGTTAAATCAATAAAAAAAAAAATCAAGGGCTTTGGGAGTAGGGTCCGGACCCCCAGGACCCCTCCCTTTTGTTCGTCACTGGCAATGTTAAAATTTAAAAATAGTTTCGATTGTATATTGCAGTATTTTTCACTGTGGTATATTTTATTTGAGTTATCCATAGTTTTGTATTTTAAAATAAAAATAGATAATTTTTATTGTATGCCCTTCTGCAAAAGACTTGAATTTTCAAAGTTCATATCTTATTAACCATAAGCCATCATCAAAAAATATAAAAATTAGCTAAATGTTAAGAAAAGAAATTACTCATTTAAAAATAAAAATAAAGGGCATTAAAACTTAAAGAAAAACTTAAAATTACAATTAAAAGTTAATTTTATACAAGCACTGGGAATCATACGCTATTCATTAGATTTAACTATATATATATATATTAACCCCACTTTTATATTAATTATTATATATATAAGCTGTGTCCTAAGTCACAGAAATGTATATAATACTGAATCATCCATTTTTTATATTTTAAAACCTATTATATTAATAATTTCTCATTTATCCTTCAATATCTGGTTGTCTGGAAATTTTAATTTTATCACTTTTGCTTGTGTTGAGTGTTCATCTCTCTTTGATAAAGAATTTCGACTATATATATATATATATATATATAACACCTTAGAACTAACATCAGTATATATACATGTAATGTGTCTGAACGTAATTATTTAAAAGTTAACATTTTACTTATAAATATCATTTTAAAATAAATTAAAAATGATTATGCTCATTTTCATAGATTCTTGCTATTCCCATTTTATCATTATCGGAATAAAAAGGACGTGGTATCATGTGAGATGTTTACTGATAGTTGAGTAAACATACATCATTATACTTGATGCTTCTGTCAGGTTTACTATCCGTTTTACAATTTGTGTACTATTAATTATGAGTATCTTATTCGCTATGTAATTATCACCATCCCATTTCATCAGTAAGTTATCCAACCGCGAGAGGGGAGGTATATTCAACCCCTTTTTTCCCCCTGTCCCATTTGGGGACCTGGGAAAATATCAGGAAATCATTAATGTTACGTTTTTTTCCATTGGAGCACCTACTAATATGTATTAGCTTCTTCTAGCGTGACATGTGTCTCACCTCCTCTTCCTTCCCCTGGAAATCTTGCTTATTCATCGCATTTGTGGTCGCAGTTTGTATCATCTCTTAGGGGTTGCAGAATTTGTTTTCATTTTACTTTGGACTCTTGGCTGGACATTTTTTATGTGACAGTACTCTTTTGTTATGATCGCGCTCGTTAATTAGAGCGATATTGCTCTTAGGTAAGAGTTTTTGCAAATTATTTATTACCTGTCCTCTAAATAGGACAGTGGGACGTTGACACGCTCTTTCTCTCTTTATAACGAAGAGTAAAAAAAAAAGAAAATCCCTTCTAGTGTTTAACTCCTACTTAGTTATGTCAGTGCAAAGGTTTCTGAAGTTAGAAGAAGCATTCGAATTATTAAATAGTTTAGAATCACAGAGGAGAGCGATGTTGAACTCTCTTGTGCTGTGTTACCGCCAAATGCCAGTAAACTAATTGACGAAGATGAAATGGGTGAGAAACAATGATTATTGTAAATGATTTTACTGGGTGTTTGAAGGTTAAAATTGGAGATAGTTCCAGGCCTGAAACATCCACAAGCTCTAGTTGTTCGACAACGAAGAGCAGAAAAAAAGCTAAAAGACGTCAATTATTTTGGATAAAGAATAAATCACCGTATTGTACAAAAAGGGCAACATAAGATGAATTAACTGAAAGTGGCTTGCTCAAGGAGATGGAATTTGAATGGAAAGATAAAAACTCCAACATAGCCTTTTGAGCAGACTTATTCAGGTGAAGTTTTAGATCTCATTGTAAAAGAAACTATGCGATATGCAGCAGATAAAAAAAGTGAACATAATTTCTTGACCACTGCAATCGCGAAATACGTGTTTTTACAAAAATTTTGCTTCTCACTGGTTATCATTCACATATACTGAAGACCTTGGCATTACCTTGGTGAAAAATGACATGTCACGAAATCGTTTCCAAATGTTGAAATCTTATTTACACTTTGTGGACAATGGAACTGCAAGTCAGTATGCCCAGAATCGATCCTTCAAACTAAAACTTTTGTTTGCCATACTTAATAGTCATTTCATGAAATTTGAGGTGAGTATGGGGAGGACACAAATATAAACTTAGCGTTAAGATGCCGGATTTAATAAATTCTTTCAACAAAGAAATGGTTGGTGTGGATCACCACAACTGGTTGGATGGATTTCATTGCATTAAAATTCGTAGGAAAAAGTAGTACTGGCCACATTTTATACGTTCACTGGAAATGTCTATAGTAAACGCCTGGATAATTCATAAAACTCTCAACAAAGATGAAACCCTAAACTTGAAGGAGTTCCGAAGAGCTGTAACATCAATCTAGACAAAAGAACTGTGATAAGAAAGAGAGGTATACCTAGGATCTCGATTGTACTTTCTTATGCAAAAGAAGACATCCGTAAAGGTAGTATTTGTCATTTTTTTACAAAGGCAAGAAAAACAGCGCCGTTGTCAAAAAGAGGGCTGCAAAAGAAAACCAAAAACATACTGTAGTAAGTGTGACAAAACGCTTTGTCAGGCTTGCTTTGGACCTTTCCACCAAAATAAGAGGGGAATTTAATTCAAAAATGAAGAATTTTGTAAACAAAAAAGTATTATTCAAATAAAGTAAAATTTTGTACTCGGAAATAGCTTTTCATCATTGCGAAGAGAACACTAAAACACTTAAGTGCAAATTTTATCCCCTTTATCCCAGTGTCCTTTTCAGAAGGCGGGTCAGATATCTAATATAACATATATACACTTTTTCAATTTGTTATATTTAGTTTGTTTAGGTTTAACTTACTTCAGAAAATATAATTCTACTCAAATTTGAGCAAAATAAATAAATTGGGATAAAATGGGTTAATGTACGAGTTAATGCATCATGTAAGGAAATATAATATTTTGATAATGCAATGTTATGTGAATATCATCGATTGTCTCCTTTATCACTCTTAAAAGAAAAGTTATATAGAAATAAAAATTCCAATTTCTAGAATACTTTTTTCAATTTCTCATACCTACAAAGTATTCAATAAGTGTATTTTATTATAACGTGAAACATTTAAATCTAATTTGAAGGATTACTAGCATTCTGATAACTACACGTTATTCGCTGAATTCATTACATAATTTTTTTTTTATTATTGTTTTTATGCTAAAGTTCTACTTTCACACGCAGCACATGTAAGCACTAAATTTCTGTATTTGTGTAACGAAGAAGAAAAACTTGATTTAACTAATGATATATATATGATGTAGGTATGAACTAATTATGTTAATGGTATAAATTTTTAAACTTTAATGTAGTTCGTCAAGCTTACATCTTTAACATATTTTTGGAATATGTCGTTTGAAAAGTGTGTAACTAAAACTGTTTTTAATACATATTTTTTTAAAAAATTGTTTTAGATGTTAGATTATCGCACTTTAATTTCTTTCTCTCTTTTCTTTTTAATTCACAAAGACTTTTATTGTTCTTAACTGCCGATATAATACAATAAAAATTTCTGTCACACGTGTCTCAGGGTTTAAGAGTATATTTGTGAACCTAAACCTCGTACATTAATGTAATTTATTTTATCTTTATTTGACAATTACAAAACCTTTATATTAAAATAGAGTTAAGTATAATTCAACAAAAGAGAGAGAGAGAGAGACCCTTTGATAAATTATCTTATTAGGATTTTTAAAAACTCAAGTCTCTTAATTTAGTATTGCTAAATAAGGATTTGTATCAAGTATTTCTTGTTTCCTTTTTCATGCAAATGAAATGAATAATTTGGTCTTAAAATAAATTTTGAGCACAATACGCATAAAAATGTATTCAAACTTATTACTGAACCGGCAATAAAAGCATAAATATAGGAGAACAGAGACGGATTAAGGTATCCGACTACGCGTTCGGAAACATGATTTTAAAAAAGCGCATAAATGTATAATTTCCATGATATTTAGTGTCACTTAGATTAGAACACATATATAAAATTGTTTTAAGGACATTATGACAAAAAAATTTTAAATACAATATTTTGGCAAAAATTAACAAGATAATTTTTTTTCCAAATGTTCCCCTTTTTGTAAAAATCCTCTACTGTACTAATTTTTTTGCCTGTATTCAGTTTCAGACCTCTGTACAGAGGTCAACTAAAATTTTTGAAATGCATAACTTGGAAGTCAGTTTATCCATGTTTTACGAAAACAGAGGAGAAATTTTAAGAAAATACCCGATATTTATTTCAAATGGTTGTAACCTGAAAATAATGGGAATTTTTCAAAATCATAGTTCAAGCCTCTGTACAGAGTTCTGAGCTATATACAGGCAAAATATTAATACAATAGAACTTTTTTTACAAAAGGGGGCATTTGGGAAAAACTTTCTAATTTCTTTTGCAAAATAATTAAATTTAAATAATTTTTGTCTAATGTCCTTAAAACAAATACATGTATTCTAATCCAAGTGACAAAATATCATAAAAATTATATATTTAAACGCTTTTAAAATCTGGGTTCAGCGTGTCGAAAACCCAAATTTTCAAAAATTCTGGACATCTAGTTTTAGGATGAATCCGTAAGTGTTTATATAAGCTTCATACATATATATAAGAGTAACATTATAACACTTTGTTCAATTTATAAAGAAGTATATTAGAGAATTGTCTCTAAGGCTATATTAAATGTATGTAGATATATAATATAGAAATAAAATAAAAGATATTGAATTTTAAATCATTCATAACTTAATTTGGATGAACTTATAATAATTGTATCTCATAATTTTTGACATTTTCAATTATTGAATTTTGACAAATACATGTTGCACGAATTTGTTACAAAAATACATTATCAGTAAATAACTAAAATTCATTCTGTTCATACTACATCTGGTAAATCTAATAAATAGAAATCTTTGAGAGTTATTCATAAGTGACGATTATGATGAAATTTACATAAATAATTCATAAGACTCTAATTTTAATGTTGTATTGGAATATTTACTTAAAAGCATTGAATAAAGAACATTTGGAACGTACATCCGTTTGTACTAATGCCACATTTCTATTTTCTCTACTCACAGTTTTATAATAACTAGAATAATATTTCAGTTTTAAACCAATAATTAGTCTCCAATATAATTTTTATTTATTTACTAATTATATTTTGTCTGCAATTTTACAATTAAATGCTCTCTAGTTTTAAATCTAATGTTATTTCAAAAGATTAATGGTGAATTATTTTCTCTATGTACTCATTTTTATCTAATGAAAGCTATTTTAATGTTAATGTTCCATTAGCTATATTTTTTGTTGCTGTATGGTCATCAAAGTAATTCATAAATTATACCTCCAATTTTGTGTAATTTTCTGTAAAGACATAGCGGTTACAGCAGCTAATAAAATTTGTTATTTTTGCATTCTCTTCTTGCAATCATGTTTCCTGAATGGAGCTGGACGTTGTTATTTATATTCGTTTTTAAACATTTTCTTCTCAAATATTTTATCTCCGGAAAGCTTATTTTATAACCAAGCGATATCTGCTGATCTAAGAAATAAGGGATGCATAAAGATTCGTTGCGTAGGAAGAAAGTTTGCACAAAGGAAACAGAGATGCGCATGATATGTAAAATATTCATGGAGTTTGCGGACGAATAAGTGAGCCGAATGATATAGCGGACGTAGTTTTGCATTTTGCCAACTCCACAATCTTCGATGCGGTTGAAAAGTATGGGATTGGAAACAATTTCCTTCGACTGTTCAGCAGAAATAGTTGGTTGTCTTTCCTGATTTCAGATGATAAATTATTATCGAAATTTTCGATATGTCATAAAGAAAATATGTATTTCGCTTACACTGGATACGTTTCCATTAGTTCTATGTTAGGTTCTAAATTTACTTATGACAGCATCAGGAAGAAAGATGTACAAGGACTTGGGAATATGAAAGAATCCTAATGTGTAATTCACTTAGTATTGTCTAAAAAATCCGAATGCATTTTAGAATTAGACGTAATTTTTAGTTGCACCAAGGATTATATACTAGAATGGTATAACCGAATGGTATATTATTGAAAATATAGTTTGATGTTATTAGAGCAATTAATAAATGTCGTATGAATTAATATGTTCTTGTGTATATTAGTACTCATTATTAATTTTGGTTTTCAAATAATGAATTCGTTTAACTGATTTTTAGCTGTGTTAAATTTTCGATGATCGAAATTATTCTAAAATATTTAAATTATTTGAATTAATAAGGGCTAAAAATTTCTTCTGAGTATACTTATTAGTACATACAGTAAAAATGTGTATATTTCTGCACGAAATTATTTCTAAGTTTAACAGTCATTTTTCTGTTATTTACTATTTATAAATTTTACAAACTTATTTTTTAATGAAATTATGAATAGAATTCAAAACTAATTACTGTTTTAAAACTCTATACATAACATGTTATGAACATATTAATG
>BMAV01011915.1:0-12173 GCA_019973955.1 Trichonephila inaurata madagascariensis | reverse complement strand
CCAATTAAATGGTAAGCAAATAACAGCATGCAGAACATAATTGCTTTAAGCAAATGTGAAATACAAATTGAAGTAGGTCTCATCTGAAGATATTAATAAAAAAAATTGAGTTAACTTGTTTATATATAAAAAATGAATCAGATGTTTATAAGCATTTTGTAAATTCACTCAAAATTATCTTTAGTTATATAATTATTGTAACTCATTAATCATCTAATATCACAAATAATCCAAATAATACAAATTGAATGGGCAAATATTTGTGTTTTATTCTTATTAGATTCAGACCAATTTTATACATTACGGTGTCAAGATTACTTCATCCACAAATTATTTTTTTAAAATTTACATAAATTCATAATACATAAATTCAATTTGTAATCCATACGTCTACAGAAAATTATAGGCGCATTAAATACCCATAGATTCCTCTGAATGTCTTTCTCTCTCACAGTACAGTTAAAACTCTTTCTTCATAAAATGTAAGACTTCAAACTTCTAAGAAGTGATCCATCTCAAGCTATGACAGGAAATGTGTGTTGAAAAAGTTAATAGCATGACAGCTTGAGTATAAGGACATTTTAACAATTTGAAACTTTTCATTCGTCACAGAAGTCATGGAAAAAAGCAATCACCGAAAATATCTAACAAAAGAATAAATATTCAGAATGGAAAGAAATGAAATTTTGAAGCTCTATTGCTTAAATATAGATCTCTTTGTATTAGTATTGAAGCTAGAATATTTAACAATATGTTCATTTTCAATAGCTTAACTCATATCCATAATCAAATTAAGATATACTGCACCAAAAATAACTTTTGCTGTCGGAAACTTTTCGACAAGGTAATTGAGATTGTAGCATAATGAAAAACTGTAACGAGAAAGTAAAATTCTATACAAATTGATTGAAAAACATTGCGTGTTTCTTTCAGATTTGTTTTAATTTGTAATTAACCGTAGTCCTGTTGGCAACGTGCAATGTCTGATTATTGTTGGCGATGGATTATTGAGTATTTGGCGCCATTTTCCGGTTCTGTGGGGGAAGGTTACTATTTGAAAAAAGAAGGGCGTTGGTTTTTGCATGGAATGGTGACAGAAACGGGAGTTCCTTAGTTTTGGCGCGAAACGCTGGATTGAAATTGGTACTAAGAAAAAAAGTTTCTTGGCTTTGTTTAATTTAGAAAAGGTAGAATTCTTCTTGGAGTCCATATGCTAATTTTCATATTTTTATTGTTTTTAAGCAATGACCACATAATTGGAAACAGAGTAATTTTCCTTTTATATCTTACGTATTTATTAATATTCTGTCGAGGTACCTTCCCCTCATGTTGGCTGAGGTGAAGGTAACGCTGGTTAGGTTGATTCCGGAAGTGATTCGAACGCTGCATGGGTAGAGATGCCATTAAATCGAATTCGAAATGATTACGACAAGATACACAATAAGTTATTTTCATTATGTTTGACACTAGAAATTAGTATAAAATATGCAGAGAACACAAGCAGCCAAAGGGTAAAAATCAGTTTGTACTTATATGAATGAAATGCAATCCTTTGGACTGGACAAAGGGAAATTTCTCCTTAATCTGGCAGTTCTCAAACAGGGCATGTCATGCACATCACCTAAGTATTTTCTATGTTCCTTCCAAACCTTTTTAGAAATACTAATGGTTCCTCGTGTAGCTGACAGTAAGGTCATATTCTTGGAGGGGTTCATAGCCTGTGAGTGAATTCTAAAAGCAGATCCTCAGATAACGCCTCATCTAGTATATTATACCCAGTGCATGCATTGCTGTTAAAATTCTGAATATATGAGTTCACTTTAAAGTCATTCTTTCGCTCTGACGCTATATTGTGGTTATGGGTTATGTTGCAGAAATGCGACATTTGAGAAATTAAGTAGATATAATACTTAACAGATGGTACTACAATATCCTCGCATGAACAGATTTTCTGAGCTGATAATGAAGAATATAATAAGAACTATGACTTCTACAAGAATTGATTCAGATTTAGAAGAGGGGGACATTGTTGAAAAAAATTGCTTCTTTGATAGAGACAGTGAAACAATTTAGAATAACGTAATTTGAAAGCAGACTATTGGTACACATCTTATCCATATTCACACACTTTTGAAAAATAAAATAATTTTTGATGGAACCATAAAAAAATAACGAGAAATTCTACCCAAATGTTTGAATTCAAAAAATGGATGTGTTAACCAATAGAAAGATGGAATAAAAGAGAAAAATGTAGGAACCAGCAAACTTCCACGAAATTGAAAAGAAAAATTAGGATCCAGTAGGGACATCGTACCCACCTGCAAGAAGGCTAAAGGGGCTAAATGATGTAATGGTTGTTTTAATTAAAAAAAAGAAAAAAGAAAAGCTAAATGTTCGAGTTAAAGAGTGATCAAAAGGGAATATTCCCCTTCCATTTTTATCATTGTATACAGATCTTACGATAGAAACTAAATTTTAACTCCTATATGTATGATATACCCTGCGCGGGCTATTTCGTTCGTTTCTTTCGCGTGAGCAATGCCGGGTTAATATTATATCGTAAAGGTGGCTATAGAAATATGGTTCTGGAATGAAATAATAATATAATATCATTCACAAGTATTTACCTTCATCTTTAATTATCTAGTATTATACGTAATCGCCTTCTTCCTCTACTGTTTATGCGTTATTTGGTAGTGACGTTAATGTGCGGAACGGAGTTGTTCTAGCTTAAAGTGCCTATTTGAATGGGCAGAAGAAAACTGGAATTAGAGAGATTAGACCTCAGGCATAGCCCGAAGTTACAGTCATTCAAATTTACTGAAAACTAATTGCATTAAATATATCCTAAAATCATTTTTATGTGTTTCAATTAAAATTAGGATATTTTCATTTATTTCATAATTCCAGAAATTAAGATAGTCTTCTAAAAAGGTACCCTAAAGGAAAAAATTATATATATTTTTAATTTATAAGCAAACAGTTCCATTTTAAAGTTCCAGTTAATTACTGAAATTTAATGCTTAGCCGTTAAATAACAGATCACAGAACTTGACACAAATAAGTACAGAATTTCATTGAGAAACTTAATAGCCGAGCAAAGTTAAGAATATATATATATATATATATAATATATATATATATATATATATATATATATATTGCAATCAAACTAAATTCTCAAGAGTTTTATTTACAATAATAGGGTTAATATAATATCTAATAAAAAGAAAAAATAGAGGGGCTAGAACAAAAAAGTTTAAAAATAGAGACCAAAAAGTCCTTTCAGATAGTATTATAGATATTTGTAATAGCTTTGATAACAATTTTAACATAAAACACATTAAATCTTTTTATGTTTTGGACCAGTAAGACAGAATTATTATTATAGAAGATGTACTAATTTCAAATAAAATTAAAGATTTCATGCTTTGCACATTATTAGGACATTCATAAATTTTTGAAATATAAACATAACATAAATGTTAATGTAAATAAGGATTATCAAATAGAATACTGTACACTTTATATATGAATAAATCATATGATAATTTTAAATTTTTTCTGACATATTTAAAAACACATGTCATTTTTTCCCAATACAAAATATCACTATTAAAAAGCTTTTAAATACAATAAAAAATAGGTAGATCAATTTTAACTATAATGTCCTAAAAAAGCAAGATAACTTAATATGTAAATGTAGTGAATTTAAAGATTTCATTGATCAACATCAAAAAGCATTTGTTACTGGTGATCTCAATATTGTAAAGACAATAATCTTAGAAATATTATGAATAAAGGTTGGTTTTAGATTAATGATTTCGAATAATAATAAAATTATCAAAAATCAGTTATATAATGATATTGAGCATTTTATATACAAAATAGCTATTAAATAAAAGTATGCCTATAGAGGCATTCACAGAATTCAAAGATAAAATTACAAAGCAGCTTAATAAATATAACTATGGTATAGATAATAATATTTTTTTTAATAATATTAAAAGTCAGATTAAAATTTACAAAATAAATTTATTATAGTTTATGTTGATAAAGTGCCAGGAAATTTTGCAATCATATTAAATACTATTATAATTTATTGATCAACAATTATTTCGATAATAATACAGCTTTTATTAAGTCTTCTGTTTCTGATAGAGAAATAAATAAACTATCTTACTTTTTATAAAAGTTAAAAATTCAAATTAATAATAATTTTAAATTCCACATATATTTCTAACTCCCAAATTTCATAAAAGACCAGTTAAATTTAGGACAGTTACAAATGGTTTTAATACATATATCACAAAACAGGCAAATTTCCATGAAATATTGCATGAAACAATAAATAACCTTTATATCCTCAGCCATTCTTAAAAATAGCAAATCACTTGTTGGGAAAATGAAAGATAAAAAAATTTATTCAGTCTATAGTTTAGATTTTGAAGATTCTTTAACTCTATTAATATTGATGATTTGATTATATTCTTGTAAATTTACATAAAAGACAATTTATTTAATAATGTTTAAATTTTGATAGATTTGGTTCACTACTTAGGTTTGTACTTAAAGAGAACTATATATATCATAAAGGTAACTATTATCAGCAGATTAAAAGGATTGCCACAAGGTGGCCCTGCGAGCAATTGTCTTGCCAATTTATACTTACATTATTTTGAAGTAGTTACATTAATAATTCTAAATTTTATATTTATCGTTATATAGATGAAAATAATCATCTTTTTGGGAACAAGCCAATTTTATACCTAACATTAATTTTTTTCCACAATATCTTAATTTAATACAGACAAATAATAACAAAAATGAAGCAAATTTTTTTGACATACATGCCAAATTAAATGAAATAGTAATAGTTTCTAATATTTATGATAAAAGAGAAGAATTTAATTTCAATATTATAAAAGTTCCTCATTGGGAGAGTAATGTACATGTTTCTATTTAGAAATATTGTTATTAATTATATACAACGTAATAAATTTCTTGTGTCAAAAATCAGACATTATAAATAACCATAAAATTTTACTAAATATTGCTTAAATCAGAAATACCCAATTTATTTTTTAATAGTTTTATAAACAAAGCTATTCAAAATAGTTAGAATTTTAAAAAAATTATGAGATTGATAATAGCTTATTACTATAAAAAATATTTTGATATAGTTATCTCCATAGTCTAATATTAGATTAGAAATTACTTACTATTATTTTATTCATATTTACTCTGGTGTTATTATAGTTATGCTATAATATGCAACTATTTTTAATTTTATTTCCATTTGTAATCTATTTTAAGTGCTACATTTTTAGCCCTCTTTTGATTTAAATCTGTATTAGGGTATAGAATCTGGCAACAAATTGAATGTTTCCCTCAGATTTAGCGTGGGCTTTGCATTTGGAAGTGCAATTTTAGGTAAGTTACCTCTATTTTGTAATGGATTTAGATATTTCTATCCATTATTTCCTATTGTTTTTTCTCAGTGTTATTTACAAATAAAGGGGAAGGTTGGCTGACCAAAAAACATGTTCAACCCCACTTTTATATAAATTAATTTTATATACTAACTGTCCTAAGTCAGTATTGTTCATGGCACTGCAGCATCCATTTTATATTTATTATCTCGATTACTCTTTTTGTCCTTCATTGTATGATTTTCCGCTGTCTATGTGTTTGTCGAGTTTATTGTTTGGGTGTGATCTCTTGTTAGTAGAGAATTGACCTATATATATATATATATATATATATATATAAACGCATTTCTGGTCTTAATAGGGCTGACGAAAAACGGTGTTGATTGTAAGAAATCTCAAAGTGAAAAATGTCGTGTGTTGCGTCAAGTCATCTTGATTAAATTAATTGAAATTAAATCCATGCGGACAGTAATTTAGAGATTAAGTCCTGTATTTTTAATTATGACGAAAGTCGAAAGATTTTCTTTTCGCCTAGGTAAGGTCAAAACCTTGCGAAGATAAAAATCTTTCAACTTGACAGGATTTTTACTTAATGTCGCTTAATTAAATTCCACAGCAACGAATTACTTTTTTTTTCCATCTGAAACTGATTTTTTTTATTTATGATGTTATCTCGAATTTTTAGTTTTAACTAGCTTCAATGTTTAAAAGAAGTTTTTAAGTTTTCATTTTTTAGGAGGGAAGAAGAAAATAAAGTATTTTTTGATCTTGTAAAAAGAAGAAAAGAAGCTTTTAAATTAATTCTTTAACATTTCTGGCATTCCCGCTCTGTTTTTATTACTTTTATTGTAAAAAAAAAAAAAAAAAGTTTATGAATTCTAAGAAAAAGATAATTTTTTTAAAGAAAGCAGTGTGCTTTTAATATACAGCAAGCATAATGTTGTTTAGCTTAGGATAATGGTTGCGCATGCGTATTAAGTGCATCTTTATGTTAATTACCGTTTGTGTTTCCTATCTCCAGATATTCGTAATTAAGATATATTTTCAAAATACAGCGCTCAACCATAAATCTTCTTCAAACTTGCTTCTTGGTGAGTAAAAAAATCATCATTTATATAAATATAGGTAATTCTATTTACAATATTATTATAAAGTAATTAACGTGTATTCAAGAATGGAAGAAGTTGCTAAGAATATAAATCAAAACAATGCAAATATATTTTACTTTAACTATTACCGTAAAATCCGTTGTATAACGCGGACATTCAACACAAAAAACGATATCGAAATTTACGGGTGCGCGTTATACGACGGGTATGAAAGTGATAGCTTAAAATTAACAAAACGATGATCATAAGAAAATTAAACTTCTTCATAGATCGGAATGCTTTATATTTGAAAGAAATAACATACTCAATGAAGTTAAATGGTTGTGATTCTAATAGTATGCTACTTTTTCAAAATTATAGGATAATATCACAAATAAATGACTTAAAAATATACGAGCATTGCACATGCACACTTCTGGTTCCTTTGTAAAAAAAAGAGGTGCGCGTTATATGGTGAATATACCTAAAAATAAAAATTGCAGCTTGGAAGTATGGATGCATGTTAAACGCCAGATTTTGCGGTATTTAATAATTAAAAATTATATTTTATTACCTTTAGTCTGTTATTTATTAATAACAATTAAATGGAAATATAACTTCTTTATCAATGTAACGGATATCAGTGATTAAAGTCATATTATAACAATCGAAATATAGAAGATTATATATAATTCATCATATGTATTCAGTAGATGTGCTAAAGTGGTACTTACGTATTATACCTTAGACAAATTTTATCAAATTAAAAGAAGTTTCTAAATTCTGTGATATATAGCCAATGGTTGGAATCATTCTCACTCACGTTCAAATGCAATAATACCAATAACAGCATTTGGTGACATTTTTTTGAATTGGTGATCTGTTTTTGTTAGGCGAAATTGTTTGACGCTATAATACATTGAATACCATTGTACGTGATATTTATCGCTAAGTCGTACACCTATTATCGTACTGAAGTATGTTTTGACAGAATGCTTAATAAGTGTATGTAAATATAGATACATCTCTTAGAATGTTTTAATTAGGCACCTGTTCATTTTTTTTTTTAAAGAAATAATAAATTTCTGTCAAATGATTCTGAAACTCTTTCTAAAAGACTACTAAGGTACTTCTTTCTTTTTCTCTTTATACATAGAAGTACACCGTAAGAAATAATTGTGACTTCAGCTCATCAGTAGAACACTTCACGACAATACTTGTCGTGTTTGGACAGGGATGCCCAGACGGGACATTGTATCTTCGAAAAAAAAGGGTATTCTTCTTTCATGCCTGGGGGACAACAGATGTGAGTCGATTCAGAAAACTGCTTTGATGTTGCCATAATTTTTCTTTCTCTGACACCCAAACGATTTTAGTCTCAGCGTTTTATAGAAAGAATGCTCTGCTAAACAATATCCTATGTTACACCACCCTCGCACATGTAGGACACGAAATATTTGAATGAAAAGAAATATCACCCTGTCGTGATAAAGACGCACCCTTAGTTTCAAAGTGATAGTGTGATTTATCACTCTCCAGATGTTACACAAGTTACGGCGTCGAAGTAGGTTTCAGACGCGCCAACCTATTGTCTCCAAGCATCAATAGTGTTGGGATTAAAGCAAGGAGGGCCGTGTGCAGATCCCCTACATTCACCAATAAGAGATGCTTGGTGAGGGAATCCTTTGGGGGTCGACGACCTTTGAAAGATGGAGTGGGCCGAGCAACCACTTGAGTGATCTTGGATTATACCAGCGAATGCGGTTAAAGGGACAGCCAAACCCGAGGGCCGATCATCTGAGCATCTTTAAACTTTCAAAAGGGACTAGAACATTTCTCCAGAGAAATACTTTGAACATTAAAATTTACAAAGAAATTATAATATTTTATTTATTTAGTTGGAATAAAATACTTTTTTGTAAAAAAAGGAGGGGGGTGATCCCTCAGGCTACTTAGTAATGAAGTAATTTTAAGCACACATCACACAATATCATGATTTCAGTATGTGGATTCCGTATTTCCTCCATGTTAAAGGCTTATGATTGAATTTTTACTAAAGTTGTGAGAAACAACCACCCGAAGTTTTACTCTCGCCGTCTCACCTACCTATGGGTGTGGGAGGAATGAAAGCAGAAACAGAGTATTCCATAATTCCAATTATTTATTTAGTCAAACAAACTAACCAACAACAATCTATTCCCAAAGTGAATGCCAAATGAGTAGCACGGAGAAAGCAATAATTATTAAAAATAAATATGTGGAATCAACTTATTTAACTCTACTTAATCTATCGTTGATTGCTAACCTCAAATCTACTAATTCAACTTAGTGGCAAAAAAACCCAATTTTTAAGGAAATCCTTATTCAATCTTACCTACGCAGCGAATATAGCTGCTTCCTACCTCCTCCTCTAGAATTACAGAACTCTGACTTTATATAGTCGAACTAATCTGAATATTACAGTTTCTTCTTGAGAGGGATGGCTGTGAATTAAACGCGGATGCTAGGCCCAAGATTCCCGAAGAAAATTAGCGTGAAGGTCGCGTTAAGTTCCGCCCCAAAAAAATAAGTGATACTGCTTTGATTTTTAATGATAATAACAGTTGAAAAACACCATAAAAGTTAAAAAAATCGAAACGAAAAATAATAATAAAATTTTGCGATGTCCGAGATTTTAATTTAAACACTTTTAATTATTTTAGAATTCAGTATTCGAAATTAGACTAAGAAAAGGCTTAATAAAAACTAAAGAAGTCTACTTCTTTTTTGTAATTAAATTATAAATAGACGGAAGAGAGAAAACTGAGGCAAAAAAAGACACAGAAACAAAAAAAAGCATTTTCCCAAGTAAACATTACAATAGCTTTTTCCCACAAAAAGCGGGAAAGGGAATTTTTAAAGTTCCAATTAAGAACCCCGAGACTTTTTGAATAAATCTGAACCTTTTTTGTTGTAATCCAAATTTTTAATTTCCGTAAGTTATAGACCCTAGTTGGGCATTTTTGAAATGAAAGGGAGTGAAACTGGTTCCGCTCGAAACAATAATCTTTTCCTTCGAATTTATTTAATGATGTCAGCCAACAAAGCCAGAAAAAAAAAACTTTCCTTTCCTTGATAGTTACAAAATGAAATATAGTTCAGATAAGATGCATTAATGTAATTAGTTTAGTTAAAATTGTTATATATATATATATATATATATATATATATATATATATATATATATATATAATATATATATATATATATAATATTGACAAATCATTTTCACATGGGTATTTCCTCGTATCTAATTCTTCTCAAATGAACATATTTACTTCCCCTTTAATATAACCAGAGTAGATCTCTTTTTTAATATGAATTTTGTTTTCTAAAAACAAGCATATCACTTCTAATAAAAATAACTGGAAATTGGTTTTAAAAAATATATTTTTTTCTTTTCACTTTTAATTTGCAAATTGATAATTCCGGGAAAATATGATTCAAATGAAAAAAATTTTTATATTTTTTACATAAAACAATTTTCATACAGAACAAAAAATACAAAAGCACGATGTTTTAAAAATGTTTTCTTTTTAAACCCTTTAAATTTTATAGTTAACAGGACCCCCGGGTCCTGTTAAAAAAACAATTGAACCCCGTTTTTGTGCGGTAGGGTACGGACCGCATAAAAAAGCACAAAAATTTTCAAAAAAATTTTATAAATTCTTTCATATAACAAACTAATTGAGAGATACTATTTAAAAAAAATTTTTTTTGCGGTGGATACGAACCGCAAAAAAAAAAACGCATTTATAAAATATGCCAATTTTTTACGAAATTTATGTAAAATATTTTCCCTAACCGAACAAATATTATAGATGGAAACATTTTAGAAGCATGTAGTTTCTCATTGTATACACACACGGATAAGTTTTCAAAATACACATACATAATTCATTGCTACTCATCGTAATCCAAAACCCTGTAATAAATAAGTTCAAAATCGCTTTTTCGTCACTTGGTACAATTTCAATTGATTTATTTTTTTGGAAACATAAAGTAAGAGATAAGTTTTTGTGACGAAGGTCGGGTGGTCACACACAGTTTCTTGTTAATGTCACGATAGCCAGATATACATGATTGAAGCCTTTTTTGGGATTTTATACTCCTTTCTTTATTGGTATGTATTTGAAGAAAATGATTTTCCCTATTTTTAGAAATCTTGATCCCTGTATACTTTTTCCCACCCTCAAAGAATCCGGTTCTTCTTATCCGTCTTCATAATGTATAAAATTATTCATAATGTCACTTCATTGAAAGTTTCGTCTTCAATCAAGCGCGGGGTGCTGGAGCATTGAGAGAAAGCAACTGCATGTGCATTGTCGGGAGACTGTTTATAACAAATGAACAGAGCGTCTTGATGTGTCTACCTTTCTGTGGCGTAACGTACACCCTAGCTTTATAGGGGATGAAGAACTCTAGGGGCCCAAGGCTTAACTAACGCTAAATACGCATATTTACCCAATTTATAAAATATCTAAGGCGAAACCGAATTTGGGGGGGGTGTCCCATTCCCTCCTTTTTAACCACTATTATATAAATATAAAAACAGTGGTGCCAAAGCCTTTTGAAATTCATACCCCCATAACAAACGACAAAAAAAAATAAAAAAAAAAAATCCCCAAAAATAATCACAAAAAAAAAATCTACAAAAAGCCCCCCACAAAAAAACGTTTCTACTCAATATAATTGAGATTTACATCAATTTCATGTTTTCTAATTTAGCAAACATAAATAAGTAAATTTTGTTTTTGAAACATTAATTATCCTATTAAAATTCATGTTTAAAGAAAAAAAATTTATTAAGCGATTGATTTGAGTGCCGTTTTTGTTGTTTAATCCCAGATTGCCAGCAAGGATAAACAAACTCCATGGGTCTAAAAAATTTTGAAAACAAATTGGTCCCGAAAAATCCAAACTTAAGATTGGGGGGGAGAAAAAGTC
The DNA here is from genome assembly GCA_019973955.1 of Trichonephila inaurata madagascariensis. Classification (NCBI taxonomy): domain Eukaryota; kingdom Metazoa; phylum Arthropoda; class Arachnida; order Araneae; family Nephilidae; genus Trichonephila; species Trichonephila inaurata. Next base: position 667 of record BMAV01011915.1, on the reverse strand, counting down.
AAAAAAACCCAGTGGCGCTCTGAAAAAACTTAACCCTCACGAAAAATGAGAGGATTTGGCTCTCCCGAGCGCAAGAAAGGGAGTCAGTTTTTTTTATTAAGTCTAAAAAGCCCCTGAATTTCTTCTGAAGTAACAAGAATGACTAGGAGAAGTTCCTCCAAGTTGATTGAGTTCAATTTTCGTATGGGATTATAATTCGTTGTACGTGAAAGACTCAATAGGGACTCCTTTCCTCAGCCACAGTTCAGGCTAAGAAATTGGCTTTCTCATTACCATCAATCCCCACGTAAGATGGGACCCACTACAAATGTACATGATGGCTAGAAGGAATCCGATCAAGAAGATTAAAGATATGAAGGCTAGTCTGGTCCTCTACAGATGTCCATTTGGATAGATGTACTGAAGCACGGCTGTCAGTCGAAATCCAAACGTTTAGAAATTGAATCTTGGTCTCACATGCGAACTGCAAACCCTTTTTGATATAGCACAATAAATCCCTATCTAAAAACGGGAAAAAAAATTTTAATTTTTGATCTTAAAAGGGCTTGGGATACCAAAAAAGACCGACCTATCGTTTTTTTTTTTTTATTTAATCTTATTCTTTTCATTATTATCTTTGATTGATATATCATTCGTGCAAGTCTGAAAGTTGAAAATTGAAGAAAAG
>BMAV01011913.1:133415-145381 GCA_019973955.1 Trichonephila inaurata madagascariensis | reverse complement strand
TGTGTGTGTGTGTGTGTGTGTGTGTGTGTTTCCAAAGTCTCATGAAAAGAACTACACCTGTAAAATAGGTACATAAAACTTGAATTTTGTTTTTGTATTTTTTCATGTGTTCTTTTACTACAGTGCCCTGAAACCTTGGAAGGAATTATGAATAATCCAGTATATCAAGATTCAGTACATATAATGCCATACATTGTGAATTTGTGTAGAAATAGACAGGTCAATGTATTGTTTATTAAATGTTAGAATGATAAAAAAAAAGTTTTTAAAGTATTACTCAGATTTTAATTAGTGTTTATTGGCTATCTTTTAAAAAACGAATTGATATGTTGGCCTTTTTAGACATGAATACGCCTTTTCACATTGAGCTTCTATGAAATTTTCAGTAAAAGAATTATACAACTCCTTCTTTCAAAATTATATGTTTCAATGTTCTCCTTAAATGCCCAACATGAGAATCTACAGTAAATGGATTGGTTAGCCAAATATTGGTACTTTAGTGCGGTAAGATAGCATGGACGTACCTTTGCAGATTAAGTTGATGTATGATGACCATTACTTATGGCTTGTAAGAATTATGGCTGATTCTCACAAATATAGCAGTGATTTACCAGAAAAAGTTTTAAATAACTTAATAAGTATGCTGTACTTCACTTGAAGCCAACTTTTTTTATTCAGCAGGTAATATTTATATTTTTTAATGGTATGTATTTTTTAATTTGCTAATACTACTTTTTTGTTCATTGCAAATTTTTATGTTTCCAATCCGGACCTATTGCTTGAAATGCTAAGTCTTTGTTTAAATTTTACTTTGGGATAAAAACTTGAATATTGTGAACACAAATATTTGCAACAATCTCTTCCACTTCTCTCCCCTCTTTTTCTATAAAACTTGAGATAACGATAAATATATTTATAATCTCTTGATTTCATATGTACTTATTGCAAAATAGTATTAGATTTACACAACTTTACATATCTTACAGATGTAATTTTCTTTGTATAAACAGGTGAACGTCTAATGAGAGATCATTTTCTGCAAAGCCTCATTAAGTTTCTAAAATAACATTTACTGTTTTTCAGGTAAATTTAAAAAGTCTAATTATAGTCTGAAGAACGTTAGCTTGAGTGAATATTTATAACACATTGAAAAAGCTTGATGCAATCCTTGCACTTTATTTTTAATTATATATAATTTTATTTTACTGAACTTAATAAAAATTTCCAATAAGGGAAACAAAAATATCAAATTCCCAAATTTTAGTTTTATTGATTACAAAAGAATGAAAACTATTAACAGCAAAATTAGAACAAATAAACCAGTTATAGTTTTAAAAGATTGCTGTCGCCGTTATTTTTTTTAAAAAAAATTATCGCATCATGAGAAACTTACCTGCACTTATAATTTAAAAATGACAAATTGCTTACAACATCCGATCTAAGTAAACAACGCAACACCAATAAGTGTTAGTTGTTAAATTATCATGTGAAATTATTCAATAATGCATCTGAATTCTGTTCATTTTGCTTCTTTATTAACTTTTGCAGAACCTATATAGAGTGAAGATATTCAATCTAACTTTATTTTTTAATCAAAACAGAACATACTCAAAGAAATAGTTCATATTACGATGTTTCTCGAACGATATTTATATTTTAAACTAATAAAAGCTTTACAAAAGCGTATACATAAATGAAAAAAATAAGAAATCAAAATTTATTTTTATTGGATTAGGATGCTCATATCATATAAGAAAAGGAAGAGAGAATTCCTATTAAATCTCGGATTATATAGGTCACAAATTATTAGGCAAAAATATTTAAAACTCATAAATCCTGTGTGATCCTTAGAATCTCTTATCTCATACAATATTTTGAAATAATTGTTTCTTTTAAAAATTCACTAGCCCTGCAAAAAAAAGGGAAGCAATATAAATTAAACGAACTTAAGGAAACAATAAAGAAGTAAGCCGAAAAAAGAGATAAAAAAGAATTCAGAAAATTCTATTAGGAAAAAAAATTTACTTCGAAGTCTTGGAATTAAAAACCCTGATATGACAAATACAACAACTTTACTGCTCACTGAATAAGAGTTTATTAAGGACCCACTATAAAGTATTGGCGACGGACCTCGAAATTTTGAACCACGATGAAATGACGAGGACGACATCTGAGTTGTCACTTTCCTTTTCCAAACTACCTCACCAGCCATGGCCACAATTGGTGTGTTCGTTGAGCCACGACACACACACATATTTAACGTACATCAGCCTCCTCTACACGGCGGGTCTTTAGCTACCTCAGGACTCGAACCCTCGACACTCTGGCCATGAGTTCGTGGCCATAACCACTAGGCCACCGCGGCCAATAGCACGGCTCAGACATTACATGAGCAATAGAAATGGCATAATTTCTGAAACGGGCCATTTTTTGAAATAAGTAGTTTATTTATCAAATAATGAGATGAAGTTTATTAATCATATCGTCTTTGAACATCTTTTCTCTTTCTATTTTAATTATTTTAATTTCGATACTTTTATTTTTATTTGTCTTTTATGCTACTACATTTGTAGGGAAAGGGTTTCGAGACTGTAGTAATTTTCTGATTGCTAAAAATATAAGCAATTTTTAGACTATATACATGTACAGTGAAATACGTTTAACGCGAAAACGCTTTAGACGAAATTACGTTAACACGAAATAATATAATGGTCCCAACAAACTTCTATGTATTTTGATGAGCTTTTTTTTTCTCTTAACATGAAACAAAAATCACTTAACACGAAAAAATTTCCCTTCTGGGAATGAACAAAACACGGAAAACACCAACCACGTGGGTAAGATTTAAGAGGGGCGTGGAATGAAAGAGAATTGGTTTTCACATGTTTCGTGGAAAGGAGGCGAACTTGGCTTTGAAATACCCTCAAAATAGCTTGTGATACGAGTGGATTTTTATCCAGTTTTGTTTATCAAACCTACTTTCACCCTCCAACCCTATAAACGCCCCACAAAAACATCCGAAATGAGGAATCTCATGAAAAAAAGTATGCACAGCTATTTAGACGCACATTCTATAAGTGGGATGAATAACATAATGAGTGACATCGGAGAATTTGTGGACAATTTGATACTAAAAAAAGACAAAGCAAAGAAAAATATCAGATTATTTTCCAAAAACTCAACAAAAAAAACAACTTTTTATTTAATTTCACGCAGCTTATGTTACTGTTTTTATTTCATTTATTTTTATTAAATACATGCATATATACTTGTGATGGATCCCCAACCCTTCAAGAGTCAGTTGGGGTAAAACCTACCAGAACAACTCAATCCGCCTCCCGCATAAGGACTTTGACTTCGACTCCGGCGAACTTGCATAGAACCACGTGACCGAACGACGCACGCACTAGCTCCTGATCACCGCTGAAATAAGACTCGTTTTGTCATGGCTTGGAGTACAGACTACTTTGGTGAACATTAAAGATAATATGATAAACGTCTGCACGTTGCATTTCTCCTGTCATTCTTAGAATTACTCCAATACATGATATACATATCTAGGTAAATATGCTCTTATAAATTTAAAAATTTAATCTTTTTTAATGAATGCTTTTTTTTTTTTTTTGCTATATTTTTTAACACAAAATTCTTTTAACGCGAAAAAATATTTCAGTTCCCCTCAGTTTCGTGTTAAACGATTTTCACTGTATATTAAAAGTATTTTACTACAATTAAAAGTATCATTTCTCATTCAAGGGAACTGATCTACACAAATAATTTCAGAAACATTTATAAAACGTATTTTATTGAAAAGTAAGAAGGAAAGGTATATAATTTATTAAAGAAAAAAATTGAAGCCAATTTCATTTCTTGTACGATTTCTTCTTTTTTTCTTTTTGCTAATAAGTGCAGCAGGTTAAGTACTTTTCTTTGTTCCGTAAGAGAAACTATGCAACTCATTATATGCATGTGTATTTGTCGCTGAACTTGACCAAACGCATCTCAAGCTATTACCTCCTTAAAAAAAGCACTTAGATTGATCTTGTATACATTTATGTCAAACGAATGACTTGAAAATAGAACGTAGGGGGAGTCTGCATCCTTTCCAAAAGCCCGGTCAATAGTTCAACGAGCTAAGGAGTCAGCGAAAAAGAAAGGAGCTGAACAAAACAAAAACAAAAAAAGAGAGAAAAGCAATTTTTCCTACTTCTTACGCAAGGACACAGTTTTGTTGAATCTTCGTCCACAAGCGACTAGGAAGCAGCGAAATGTCTCATTTATGACCAGACATGCAAGAGAGGAAAAAAACGGTACTATCTGACTAAAAACGCTTGGCTGGATCCAATCAAACAGTGTTTCAGAAACTCGCCAACCATGGCGCAGGAGATCGACATCCCCACCTGATCCAACTACTTTTCTTGATGATACGTAAAAACAAATCTCTCCGCAAAAAAAAGGTGATAATGAATGCTTTAATCACGTCTCGTCTTTTTTCAACTTTATTCCGGGTTTTACGAATGATAACTCAGATATTTTTTTATCCGATCCACACTCCACTAATGGTTTGACTCCCGTCTCAACTTTTGTTTTCTGAATCAGCATGTTAAATGGAAAAACTGTAAACGATAAACAAGCTTTGTCTTTCTGAAACAGAAAGAAAGGGGGAAATAATACAAGAAAGAGAGAAAATTGCTAGATTGCATAAATTTCTCTTGGAGCTGTCGTACGCTCCTTCATGTTCTGGCTTATTTTGTAATATTTTGAGGAACTTGAATGTAAGAAAACTAAGCAGAAAAACTTTAAATAAAGAATCTGTAAGAAAATTAATCTGGAATTTTTATAAAAAATATTTCCCATTTTATCTGAATGTAAGTTTAATTGCTATAAAGATAAGAAAGATAGATGGAATGTATTAATACTAAAGGAATTATTAATCGTTTTATGTTACCAAAAATAACAAATATGCCTATTCAAACTGCTAAAGAGTGCTATGGCTTATGAATAAAACAGACTATACCAAGTTTGATTAAAAAAACCATCTTCTTTCTTTTAACCATATTTTTTTTTATCATTAATCAGTGTTAAGGCTAATTTAGAAAAAAAAATTAGATATTTAAATGCAACGTGTATATAATTGGACTATTTGAAGACTTGTTTCAAAAATAATAATAATAAATAAATAAATTCTTATTATTAATAATTAATAAATCAATTTAAATAATCTCTGGTAAATAAATTAATTTATTATGGTTTTTCGGTTAAATAAATACTTATTTGTTAAGGAGGAGTTTGAAATATATCTCATCATCTCTCTCTCTCTCTCTATATATATATATATACGGGCTGATTTAAAAAAAACTGACGCTATTCAGAACCACATGCAGCTCGATTTAACAATCGAAATGGAACAAAACTTGACATGGAGACTGATAATAACATGGGAAGTAGGATTCTGTAAAAAGAGTTTAGTTCCATGAATCGTCGACAAGGGTATTCATGGAGCTGTTGTAGCTTGCTTAACCGAGAATTAGCATAAGACGCAGGTACCAAAGCAAAATACAAATGTAGGCTTTTGTAATGTTAGCTATAAAGTATCGCCAGGGATTTCGGTTATAAAACATCTAGAAATCTCCGAAAAACAAATTATCAGCTGACGTGTATCATCTCAAGTGCATATGCGACTCGAACTGCCCCAGAACTCTTATTGTTGGTAAAGGTGTACTACCTTAATCAGCGCGATGCATTCATAGCTCTACGTGAGCTTAGAACAGAACAGAAGCTCTACGCAAAGGGCCTTTATCGCTTAATGCATTGAAGAGAATGATTAAGAAGTGTTCGAGGAAACAGTGTCACGGACAACTCTCCCAGACAGAGGATATAAGCCAGTGTCAGAAGAGGTGATAACAAATGTTGCAACTACAATCATCGATGCATCATAGGGAGCCGTTGCTGGCAGTAGTAACATCCAAGGTGCAACGCGACTATTGGATATGAATTTTTCCGCTGTCTGGAAGGTTTTGGAGCGAGTTCTCCTCTACTATCCATACAAAATCAGCTGCTTGCAAGAGCTCAAGCACAGTGATTATGGAAAACGACTGACATATCCTCTGTTATTTATTGCCAGGATGGAAGTTGACGATGGTTTTCGATAGAAAATTCTCAGGGAAGAAGGGGCCGAATTTCATCTAACTGCGTTTTTTAACATATTAAATATCCGAATTAGGATTTCTGAATAGCCCCACACAGTGCAAGAAATTCCTATATATTCACGAAAAGACACCGTTTGGAGTGGCTCCACAGCCAAATTTATCATTGGGCCATTTTCTTAGACCATCGCTCAGATAGAACTAGCAACGTGTACCGTTAATGCACAACGATATCACAAAATGATGACTGTGATGTTGTTATTCCATATCTTAAACAAAGGAAAATATATATACCTCAATCATATAATCTTTATGCAGGACAGTGTACCATTCCACATTGACTTTAAGGTACAGCATAGCTGTCGCCCCATCTCTCCACTACCGAAAGAATCATCAGTCGTGTTGTTCTTACTAATGCCACCTGATCGACAATAACTTCAGATCAAGGACCACGAAATTCATCGCTGCAAAGGAATAAATATATGCCTATCGTTAACTGTAGCTTTGAGCCCCATACAGGTGACAGTGTGATTAGGCTCGATTTCACCCCAATTTTGAGGGAGAACATCCTGGAGATGATTAGGGGCCTACTATCTCTCTCTTTCTCTTCCATAAACTTCACAACAGGACTTGCGGCTTGATGGCTATTTAGAATACCCTCATGCCGCGAATGCACTATACATTTACAAAGATCCATACCTTCTCCGGAATTCGAACCCAGGCCCAACGCTACAGCAGTCAGCGTCACCAATATCCCGGATGGGCGTCATCAGTCGTGGTTTACAGTTGCATTGCTGGCTATTTCCTCTGACCTAACCCCCTGTTAGTTTTGGTTCTGCGGTTATTTGAAATCAAGAGTTTTATGTTGGTGGAATCACAAACTGGAATATCTTAAAGGACACCACATATCACAGACTGTGCAGAATATTCCTTGTGACATGATGCGTATGGCCGTAGAAAATGTTGTGCAAAAAATACATGGTGTAGTCCCTGAGAACAACGGTAATGTTTAATGTGAGTAATGATTTTTTTTTTTAATAATGATCTTTACGGATGAAATTATTTGACGTTTGCATATGTTCAAAAAGAGAGAAAAACAAAGATATTATTTTTATCAATATGCTCGTATGTCTTATTCGAGGAAAATGAATCTTTCAGAAAAAGATGTATTAAAATATCCATATAAGAAAAAGAACAGGTAAAATAAATGATATTCTATAAAGTCAGAGTATTATTTCGATCATAAGAAATAAATCCTTCTGTCCCTGATTCGTAAAGATTCATATTTTCTTTCTATTCTTCAGGAGCGATGGAAATTTATTGTCGAAAAGCATTCCTTGAAAATACAGGATATTGCTGCAAAGTTGGCCAAAATAAATCCCAGAAGGTCTTCACACCTTCTACAGCACTCAGTACAACTATCAGTGTATAAATTATGAGTATGTTAAAGATTATACACAAGTACTCGCTCGTTCAATTCAACAGCCGAAGTAATAACTTATTGCTGGTTGACTCTTCAAAGGTCAAATGAATACAAATGTTCGTCGGTCAAAACAATACTAACTCAGTTTCGGTGAACTACTCCCTATTTAAAGTCTGCGCTGATTTTTCTTAAAAAATCCGCTTACGTCATAGATCGTGATATTAGTACATATCTCCAGCAATTTTCAGAAGAATCTATACGGTCGCCAAGTCACCAAAATAGTCACCATTTTAGCATAAGATAAATACAACACAGATAGAATTATACATTCAGATATAAATTATCTGCACTATATTAAGCATTCATTACACTAAATTTGTTTAACAGTATACATATATATATGTGTGTGTGTGCACTACTGGTCGTTTAAATAAATTTTTACTCCAGAAAAGCATAATACAAGACACGTTACATTTGCGTAACAAATAGAACATGTTCGGACAAGCAAACACCCAACTTTTCAACACTGTGTGTAAAAGGTTATAGAACTTGCATCTGAAAGTTGCTTTCTAGTGGAAAAAAGTTATACTTTATTAAGAAGTATAAATGCCTATTTACATTGAAACAATAAATCGTTTTTGCTTTAGTTGAAGATCTAGTGCTCTTTTTAGTGGTAAATGCGTTTCCTATTAAACAAAACAAACACAGTACTGATTTGAAATGCAAAGTCATTCAATGTGTAAAAGAAAATTAAAATACTTATGTAATAAGAATGTTTGATGTTGGTGAATGTTTCATACATGAATGGAAGAAAAGTGAAATCACAATAATTAATAGGCCAAAAAATAAATGTGATCTTCACAAAGGAGTAAAAAATAGCCTTTTTTAGAAAAAAAATGTTGCGAACTGCATCCTAGAAAGTCTCTCCAATGAATTACACTGCTGTTTGTAAAAAATGTAACACCCTTAAGGAATAATCAGAATGAAATGAACTTTGCAGCAAATATCAATTATAGGATGTTACGTAAAATAGTAAAGTTTCAGAGCTACCGCACATGCGTGGCATGCGCAGAGACCTCTCAACTGATGCTGAAAGCGTATAAATAGAGGGCTATAGCGGAACGTTGAAAATAGTTAGTGATTAATTGTTCGGGGCGAACGTTTAGTGAGACCTAAGTATGCCTCCACGACGAAATAAGGAGAAATTCCAACAACTTACGGAGTTTGAACAGAATTATCGGGCCTTCGAGAAGGAGGATTTTCCTCTCACTCAATAGGAGCTCGTGTGCAGCGGAACAGTTCCACAGTGATGCGAGTTTGGAAGCAGTGGACCGACGAGCACCGAGCAACTCGAAAAACTGGCAGTGGAAGACGGAAGGTGACGTTAGCGCGCGATGATCGACACCTGCTCCGCATGGCGGTGAATGACCGTACAACTTCCTCTAAGCAATTGGCAGCACGTTGGTCTACTGCTACAGGTGTACTAATGTTGGCTTCGTCAATTCGTCGACGTCTGCTGCACCGTGGATTGCGTACAAGGGTGCCTTTATACAGGATCCCCCCTCACGCCAAACCATCGACGTCTGCGTCTGCAATGGGCTCATGAGCACAGATCCTGGCAAGCCGATTGGCACCAAATTGTCTTTTCAGATGAATCACGCTTCAATTTGTGGGACCATAATGGCCGCATTCGTGTTAGATGCTGCCTTCCAGAGTGCGTTATCGAACAACATAGTGGCCTAACACCCGGAGTTATGGCTTGGGATGTGATTTTGCATCATCGACGATCCAATTTGCTACGAATTGAGGGTAATCTCAATAGCAACAGGTACGTCCATGAAGTGCTACAGCTCGAAGTCGTTCCCTTCTTTCAAGGCATCTCTGGAGCAGGATAATGCCCGCTTACATGTTGCAAAGACTGTTCGAGACTTCTGTTCAACCCAACACATGCAACTTCTTCCTTGGCTTTCTTATTCGCCGGATATGTCGCATATTGAGCACGTGTAGGATTTGGTTGGTCAAGCAGCATATAAGAAGTAAATGTAGAGAAATTTCCTACTAATCTTTTCCTTATTCAATCAATCATTTTTACATAGGACGTATTACGCACACTCGTAACTTTTGATCTCATATTTCTTTTTATTAAAAATACGTGTTTTGCACAGGAATATACAGTATATATATACCGTACTATTATTCTTAATACATGCTGTATCAACATATATTATAAACGTATTTCTCTACACATTTTAACTTTTACCATATTCTTACATAAAAATATTGAATCAATAATGAATCTTGAATTCCTAAAACAAAAGTTTTTTTCGGAGAAATCTAGATGGTTAATATATTTTTAATCATTCTACATTCCCTTGAGCCTTTTGTGAAAACTATTTTCCCAGTAAATATTATTCATAAAACTTTTGGATCTTAAGGAACATTATTTTCATTTAAGTCTAGTTTAATTAATGGAATTTATTCACACATACAGATGCAGGAACATATACTTCACAGCAAGATCTTCACTTGATATAAGTTAATTCAAAGGGGATTTGGAATATTTAATGAGTTTATAGTTCATGTTGTTCAGTTAGTTCATGTTTTAAACATTTATTGAATAACTTGTAACTAGATAGTTTATTCATCTTAAGCCATTCAACAAACCTGTTTATTCAACCTGCTAATTAAGAGTGGTTACTTGGCTACCACATGAATAGTTTAAGTGTATAGGTATTTACCTAAGGGAAATAAATAAAATTAGTCTGAATTTAAATAATATCTGCTAAAAAAACACGGAATATACAAGTGGTAAGTATATAACATCAGTGTGTGTGTTTTGCCACCTGAAAAATACTCAAGATAAAATTATAAGAAAAAGAAAATCGCCAGTAAAAGTAGTAAAGGACGTGAAAACGGAATTTTCAAATTGATAATAAAAGACGTTTTCACTTATTTAAGTTGGAGTGAATTCTAATTTAAGCAATTCTTAGACACTTTCCACTTATTCTCTTGCTCATGAATTTGTGACTTTTCAAAAAGTTTTGAATTCTACTGTTTGTGATCACCGTTTCAAAATAACTCAGAATAATTGCAATAAAAACCATAGGCTCTTTTTGACTGATGAAACAAATTTCCTCATTTACTATTAAAATATATAACTATTTTGATTATAAAAAAGAATTACTCTGTCTATCTATATTAGAATACTTTAGTTTTTTAATAAAAATTCATTGCTCTCTAAGAAGTGTCAATAACTTTATTACAGATACATTTATGTATTATTGTGTGTGTCTAAATTATTCAGCTTTTATATCTGTTGCACTCATTTTTTTATACATGCTACACTCAGTTTTAATACCTGTTATATACACAATAGAATATTTTATCATAACGGTCTTCAAACTTTTTTTACTTATGGAACCCTTAGAGCTATAAGGTGTCTTAGGGGAGCCCCATTCCACACACACTTAGAAGAATACATCTTAAAATAATGTTTATAGTAAATCAAAATGTTTAAAAATAAAAAAGTATTGTATTTATTATTAAAAAATTAATGTAATTTTAATACAATATTTAGGCACAATAATCTTAATTTGTGATTTAAGTGTCACCTACCTACGTATTATACTTAGTAACTGGGATATGTATTTGCATTCTCTTACACAAGTGTCGAAATTTAGGTCTGTTGAAATTATTTGCAGTCACATTTCATACTCTTCATATAATTTTTTTTGTATTTATTTTGTCACCATTGACGTTGAGAAGTATTTTTCACTGAAATACTTTGTTCTAAATGGCATTAAAATGTTTTAACGGAGTGAGAAATCATGTGTATTTTGCATGAATTTGCAACCTAAAATTTAGGAACTGTCCTTGCTTAAATATAGATTTTAGCGTCCAATCGTTTGATATGTCGATAAGTTATTCCCTCTCCTTCATTATAGGTGCCTTTCTACCAAAAATAAACTTAACTATTCAGTTTTGTCTAACTATTCTTAACTTCAACAAGAAAACTATTTAGTTGTGCAAAAAATTGTACTAAAGAGTATAAAATTGTTTCGTTGGACTCGGGATATCCAAAATAGATTATTCCCAATTTAGTAGATAGCACATATAAAAAAAAATTTTAAAAAAACGTTTCAACGTTCTTTTTTATTATGTTATGATAAAAGTTTATATAAAAAGAATAAAACACAAAAAATAAAGAGAGTTGCCATGCATAAATAGAATTTTCAGTTTTAACCCTTAACTTTCCAATTTTTTAAATTTCTATGAAAAAATTAATCAGCTAGTTCTCAAGTAATAATAAAAGGGAAAACATATTTTAAAAAAATTAAGCTGTTTTAAATTGAATTTCAGTCATTTTTTTTTTTTTTTTTTTTTTTTTTTTTTTTTTT
>BMAV01011913.1:96367-109432 GCA_019973955.1 Trichonephila inaurata madagascariensis | reverse complement strand
TGGTGGACTTTCGACCCTGGAACCCCCTTCAAAAATTCTTATATGCACCACTGAATTTAATCATAATAAAATTATAAAACTACTGAAAGTAAATTTTGAACACATTTTTTCAGTTGCTAATAGGAACTAACACTCGGAAAATCCAGCTATATTTTTATTTTCTACTAATAAGCAGCAAAAAAAAAGAGATTGGTATGATTTGATAAAAAGTATTATGAAATAGCTAAGTTATTGATCACTAATTAATTTATTCTTTAAGGGACTAAAAGAAATTTTCATACCTCATGTGAATCGAAAGCTCTCAAGTTAAATTCAAAGAAATTCCGACTGTATTCTTAAAATTTCTGTTTACTCATGTGGTGCTTTATAGCTTTGTATTACAAAATCTTTTACTTTATTTGGAATCTTCATAAAAAAAAAAAAAAAAAAAAAAAAAAAATAGAATTGAAAATTTGACTTGTAAATTATATTATAAAGGATTAAGACGTTATATCTTTTGAAGCAGATAATGTTACAATGCAGTAAAGTTTCCACGTACATTATCATTATGAAAGAAAATACTTTATTTTTATTATTTATTATTTATTAAATTTATTATTTTTTAATGTTCTTGATATTAGGCTCAGAATCATTCATTGATAATTATAAATAAACATAATTGAATATAAGTAACATAAAACAAATTTTTAAAGTCAATTCCTACTTAGATCAACAAAGAAAAATTTTATTTTAGCTACTTTTTATTAAATAGTTACGATTAATATAAATATATATCTACATATTACAGAATCACAATATTAAATGGTGATTAATTTTTATTAATTATCATTAAAGTACCGTATTGTCAACCAAAACAATCGTGTATATAAAATTTCAGTTCAACTGAATGCTTTAAAGCGTGAGAAAAAAACCTTTTCAAGTTTTGACACAAATCGCCAAAAATGATGCCAACGTGGCTGTATTTGTAATTCTTTAAATAATTAGTTCCAATCAATTAATTTTTATTAATTATAATTAAATTATTGTATTTCCATCCAAAATAATCATGTCTATAAAATTTGAGCTCAAAATTGAGCGCTTTAAAATGTATTTTATTAATGATTGAAAATTCCACCAAGATAAATAAATAAATATACAGAGAGAGAGAGAGTGCGAGCTAATAGTGTAGGAATTGAATAAAGATAGGTATTAATTAACTCATTTTATTGATTATGATTCACATTTAATAATTGAAACTACTGAAAAATATACAAGGTATCTTTAATCCTTCGCTATCAAGATACGAAACCAATTTGATTCTTCACAGATTGAATGAGCGTGAGTGAATACGCATATCGCTTTCCCGATTCTCTTCGTGGCACCTGCGAAACCTAGAATAATGAGAGAAGAGTGGAGCACCAGGGTTTCGCACCCCCAATGAATGAATGTGCCTTTATGTCGTGATTCATAACTGCCGAAGTTTTCTCCGGGGACCCATTGGAAAAGGGGGCACGTCCCGGCTACCTCATGAAACCTATATCATGAGATTTTGCCCCTAAAGTCATTCGGATGCACCTTCGAATAGGATAGAATCCCGACCGAGTTCAAACCTCTAATTAAACTCTCTGTGTTTGAGAAGGAGAAACAAAATATTTCTGCTTTCTAATAATATCACCATGGTTGTCTTGTATGAGTTCGGTCCGAAATTCACTTTACAAAGCCACAGGGATTCGGATCATTCCCGTAATTGCCTTCCAGTCAAACGTGCAGCGACTGCAAAATAACTTCGGACCATTCTCTTCCAAGAATCTTTCCTTGTATTAGAATATTCTCCATTCTGCCCGAACATCAGGATGTTCGGAATAGTTATCGTATGTGCTCATGGTATGATGCTCGGCAAATTTTCTTTATTTCAAATTGTAACTGATTTTGCCTATAAGACGTTAGCTTGCATCTTGATGAGCTTGTCAGGACAAGGAAAGAAAAATAATCTCTGTAGAAGTCACCGGGTGCGTAAGCGTATAAATAGACTCACACTGATTTTTTTTTATTTTGCTATTGATGGATAACTTCGCATTGTCTTTTGCCATATTTTCTGAGATTTTATAGTACAGTCGGACACCCATTTTACGAACATCTATTTAGCAAATTTTTCTATTTTGCTAACTTTTTCTTGAAACCATCAACTTTTTGTTAGTTTCTTCGTAAAATAACCTCCAAATGGCTAAGTGCATTTTCTGTTTAACGAACTTTTTCTCTTACGATTCGATTTTTTCTCTCCTTATTTTAAGAGGACATGGTACGATTTACGCAAAAAATTTTTAGTATAAGGATTTTCAATTTTTTTTTTTTTTTTTTTTTTTTTTGTTGCTCCTATGTGTGTATACTATGTAAAACAGATTTTATGCTTAAAATTTCATAAAAAGCTGGCCATTTAATTTTTTAAGGAAAAAAAATTTGTGAAGTGATTTTAAAACGCTACCCCTCCTACAAAAATTTACGTACACGCATGAAATTTGATTTACAAGTACGTCAAATTATGTATAACAATAGTTGGGATGGGTTTTACGATAACATGATTGTATTCGTACAATACTTCTTTTTATGAATGCTTATTGAAAATTCCATAAAACATGTATAAATTCTGAGTTCAATTATTTTTTAAAAAAATAAGTATTGCTTTAATTCAAAGATGCATATCAACTTTTGTTACATGTACTATTAGCAAAAAGTAAAAAAAAAGTTCAAAGCATTAGACACAATAAAAAAAAGCCTTAGCATTTTAAATGAAGACAAACTAGATGTTTTATCTTTCTGAGATAAATCCGCTTAAAGTTTTGATTTGCCATTGGGATGTGAATAAAAACGAATGTAAAAGCTATCATAACTCTGCGTTTTTTTTTAGTTTTGAGCTTTCAAATTTTGTGAGGTTATAAAAAAGTGTATAAAGAATAACTTAGGCTAAAAATATTAGATTTGATTTTTTGACCAAATTTTGTCAATTGAATCTTACTTAAAAGCATTTCTGGACATATCAAATTATTCTCTCTTTTAACACATTTTCTGGTGATCAATGGCCTTGAACTGGTTTTACCAGGAGCCTAACTCACCGAGAGCAATAAAATTGCCGTAAATTTTAAAATAAAAACAAACTCTTATAAAATTAACAGATTTTATCAGTAATTAAATTTAAGGATGCTTGTGGTAATGTAGGCCTAAAATTATTGGTTATAAAATAATGTATGTTTAAAATTACTTGAAGGCTTTAAATTATAAAATCTCATTAAAATTCATTAATTTTAATACAAAATTAGTTTTTAAAGTTGAAAATGTAGTGTATTCCTGGACAGTGTTTTGTTTTTCTTGTTTTTCTCAAGATTTCTTTTTGTTGGTTAAGACTTATAAAATAAATGAATATTAATTTTCAAAAAAAGTGTAATCCACTAAAATGTTAATGTTTTATTAAAATTTAAAAATTTTAGAACTGATCGAGTAAATATTATAAGAAATGTGGCATTCTTTACGCGAGACCATTATTTAAATAACATGCCATAACTCAAAAAATGTTCATACAATAAGAAGTATTTTAGTACATTCTCTAGAAAATAATGTAAATATCAGTTCAAAAAGTTTTACAGAAATATATTCCAAATATTTTGAGTTATCAGACTCACCGTGATAGATTTTCAAGTAATTTAAATGCCCAATTCTGGTAGAAAATAAGAGGGACCCATATCTTCGATTTTTCTAATTTTATAAAATTGATTATAACTTGGCCTCTAGATAACGTAAAAACAAAATAAATTATGCTTTGTAGAGACAAAAGGTAACTCTATTCAATAAAATAAAGAACAAAAAATATTTATTTTAATCGAATTTGGTCATTTCAATGTATTTGGACACCTTAAACAAGTGAAATGGTCATGACATTATGATTGAAATCGCATTTCAATAATCTTTACAGCAATTGTTACGAAATAAAGCATCACAAGACATTTTTTTTTTTTTTTATGATTCCTTGAAATTTATCTCTTATAAAGGAGATATAAATTCCTTCATAGATAAGTGATCTGCATTTTTATGACGTCAAGCAAGACCATCCCACGCAATCTTCAACCAGACTCTTCAGCCATTAATCAATCTTAAATAAACACGTCTCCTTGCATTAAATAGTTTCGAGGGAAATCCTTAGTAGATCGAATTCCGCAACTAACTATTCCGAAATTAAAGATGTCGCAACAACGAATGTGTCCTTTCTAACTAAGAAAACCACTGGCCAGACAGCAAATACATTTTTTTTCATGATTAGTAAGCATATTCAACAATAGTTTATTGAATGCTATCATACTTCATTTTATTCCCTGCGTTAAAAAAAATGTACGTTTAAATATTTTTAATCTCCACTAACTTCATTGGGATAACATTAATTTTTCTTACAAATACCATTTCCTAGGATGGTTTTTAATTAGTCTAAGATTTCTATTGTTATTTAAGTAAAGTGCTAGAACGTTTAAAGTTAGTTGTAATGACGAAAAGTCTATCTCACCTTTGAGCCGAAGTACAGGTTTAGTAATCGCATCCCCTGAAGTTCACTTGGGATTAAATGAGGATGTTAAGATTTTCACGGGAACAGTCTCATATAAGCAGAAATACATTTACACAGACATCTTTTTTAATGTAATTATGAACTTCGAAACTACCACTGATTTATACCGTTTAGTATTCGAATCCTGAGCCCAGTGACAGAGTAGTAGTGTACCGCGCTTCAACGCGACAGGTCCAGGGTTCAAATCCTGTGCTGGGAAAGGTTGACTCAGCCTTTCATCCCTTCAGTGGATCGATAAAATGAGTACCGTCCTTGGGAACTAAAAGCTGGGTTTCGCGTCAGACCGACCACCTAGCCGAAACATCAGCACATGCATCTCAGCACCCATGGTCACGAAAACTGAGATAGTCACAATAGAGCTTGAACCTTATGGGCTGTTGAGCCAATGAGTTTAGTTTAATTTAGTATTCTATTCACATTTGAGGAACAAAATGTGTGCATTAGAATTATACTTTTTGTGCATCTCTAAGCGAAAACTTTCCCTGCAGAAAATACTCCTTAATAATACGTATATACTAAGCTTTCTCGTTTATATAAATAAACGTATTAGATATATCTAAGCATCAATTCATATGAACTATTTAAAATTACATCTAAAGTATATATAATAAGGAAAATCTTCGTTTTAGCTTCTGATTATAATTTTTCTCCTATCAACATATTAGAAAACATTTGCATTCTGTTCTCTGATGGATTTAATGCAATATTACATCTAAGAAATAAACACTTTTAATAATTACTGACAACAAGATTTAATTTGTTTCGAATTAGCTGACGATA
Source organism: Trichonephila inaurata madagascariensis (assembly GCA_019973955.1). Taxonomy (NCBI): domain Eukaryota; kingdom Metazoa; phylum Arthropoda; class Arachnida; order Araneae; family Nephilidae; genus Trichonephila; species Trichonephila inaurata. Next base: position 104,067 of record BMAV01011913.1, on the reverse strand, counting down.
TACCTCGTAATTTAAACCCAGTTAAGTGACGAGAGTGACGCTTGACCTGATACCTACTTCTATAAATTCCCCAACGCCACTTGAGAAATTGAGAGTTCAGTTCCATTGCATACAAAGCAACGCCCATTATTCCGCATGATGAATCTAATGAAATCAGATTTCGAACTTACAATAGGTCCTTGTTAAGACCACGACTTCTGTGACTGTAAGGCCAGAAACTATTACACAATAACATAAAACCGAAGCACCAAAAAGAAATTATCCAAATGGGACGAAATTACGGATGCAAATATACCTCGCAATAAAATCTGCAAATGATAGAAGGACAATGACTGACCAGCGCATTGCAACGGAGGTGTTGGTTTGAAAAACAGAGAACATTCCGAGTTTAAGTTAAGATATAACTTCTACGCGAATGTATTTACAATCGAGCTATGTGAACTGCACAAATGCATGCGTCACAGAGAGATTCGTAAATAGTATGAGCAGATGTCCCCATTTGAGTGAGGACGAGTAATTGAACTAGAAGAAGCAAAGCTTTCAAATTGTTGAATAGCTTTACATTTGGATCGGAGGATTGCAACCATTTGACGATGTTGGCAGGAATGGCTGAACCCCAACCATATAAAACGTCAGAATAGATACCGGTCACCCGATAGTGACGATATAACGCAAAGACAGAGTGAACACCCAATTGGTGCTCACAGCTTCTGACGCGATTCATTCATCAACATTCCAACAAATAAAGCCGCATTCACACCAAGGCAGTCAGCGTCGAGCGTTGAGCGTCTAGCCAATCAGAGACTTCATCTCGCCCGAGATCTAATCTCTAATTGGCTAGACACTCAACGCTCGACGCTGGCTGCCTTGGTGTAAATGCGGCTTAACAGGGATACCAGTGACTGCTATGACTATCGATAGGGGTGGCTGTGCAAACATCAGCTGAAATCACGGAGGTATTGTGTCGACTGTCTTACCGTTGCACACATCAAGTTCGTTTGCAGTGGTACCAAGTGCATTTCACCTGGAATCTCACGGACATGAGTAGAATTGTTTTCGTTGATGGATTCTGCTAGTAACTGAGCCCCGATGACCAATGAAGATGTACTTGGAACCATTTAGGATAGAGGGTGGGATATTCACTTGACTGTCATCCCGACAACCAGGAGTTATGGTGTGGAGTACCTTTTCATTTGGCAGCGGGACTCATTTGCTGTCATCCGTAAACTCCTTACAGCATGATGATGCGTCTACATTATCCTACATCTCGTTGTATTGCTCTTTTTCCTCAGATCCCTGGGCTTACATTTCAACAGGTTAATGTTCAGTCACACACTGAATACTTTTATACTGATTTTCTTCATGCTTCTTCAACACCTCTTCAGTCGGCACGATCTCCTGTTCTCCCACCAATAGGGGTGTGATGAGCAGTTTCCTACACCATCCCTGGATCGCGCCAATCCAACTCATCATTTGGGATGTGCATGACAAGCCATCATGCAGGAGGGCAACCACCAACTTTGCTAGTCAGTGTCCAGCTGGCTAACAGTTTGCATCAGAGTCAGAAGGAGGCCCACACCTTCTTGATTTTTTTTTTCACCTGAATAAAATATTCAATTCAAATAATACTGTTATCGTTTTCTTTTCTATACATGTGCACAACATCTACTAAATTATTTTGATTTGATTCTAATAACTCTTTGGTGCTTCAATTTTGTTACGGAATGGAATAATGTTTACAACTGTTACTTGAATACAGGTGTCGGCAACTTATCAACTGATGTAATTATGAAGTAACAGTTTGAAACTTATTCGCATTTAATCACCAAACATTGCACCAAATTTCATTTTTTTTAAAAAAAAAGAGCTTTATTTCAAATAATTAATACGTATTGAAAACATTTATAGAATGAAATTTACTGCGTCAAAATTGCAGCTTCATTGCTTATACCAAAAAATGTAAGATTCAATCACTGCCATTCTTATGGTTTTGAAATAAATATACATGTTTTTCCCTTTAATTTATTACCAAAATTCATGTACTTTTATTCGTTTCAAAAGTAAAAAGGAGGAGGGGGGGGGGGACTTACGGCAGCTGATACGGAAATCTCTATATAACTTGAAAATGAAATGGCTAAGATTCTAAGGAGAAATGCAAAACGTCGCACCACTTCAAATATAAACACTTAAGTAATAGTAGTATATGCATTTAATGAAATAAAGAAAAGAAATAAAATTGTAGCTTATTTAAGACAGAGAAGTACAATTATATTCGCAGTTCAAGGACATACAGCCGTGTAGGGCAGTGATACACGTTAAACCTGTCGAGAGCTGAAACGTCCGTTGGTGTGGTGTGGTAGTTAGGAGAGGGTGGTGCCAGCTCAGGTGTCGTCCACGTCACTTGACCATGGTTCAAAATTACGTGGTCCGTCGCTAAAAGCCCTCTTGCAGCTGAACAGTGTGACGTTAATATTCACTCACTCCCTCATTCACTCAAGGACATACATATTTAAGAAAAAAAAATCTAAGAAATAATTGCTCTTTTTTAAGATGAACACAAACTGCATAATTCATGTTCAGTATTTAAAAAAAAATAAAGAAAAAGAAAGATAAATTATTCAATAAAAAATTAACGAATGATTTTATTGAGTTAATCTTTGTTTGATGTATATTTATGGAAAACTATTTTCTCGAGAGAAGCGTGGTAAGAGTAAAATTAGAATTAGAATATTGGGTGAGTGAGTGAATATTAAAGACGCACTGTTCAACTACTCGAGGACTTTTGGCAACGGACCTCGTAATTCTGAACCATGGCAAGTGACGAGGACAGTACCTGAACTGTGGCACCCCCTCTCCTAACTACCAGACCTCACCAACAGGAGGGCTTTTGAGTTCTCGACAGAATCAACATGCATCGTTCCCCTACACAGCAGGTCTTCAGAGGTACTAGACTCGAACTCATGACACCACGGCCAAGAGTCCGTCACCTTGACCACTAGGTTATCGCCACCACAAAGAATATTGGGTGAGTGAGTGAGTGAATATTAGCGTTGTACTGTTCAGCTACATGAGGGCTTTTGGCGACAGACCACGTAATTTTGAATCATGGTCAAGTAACGTGAATGACACCTGAGCTGATTTTAAGAAAAAAGCGCCGATTATTATTTCAATTGGTAGTAACTCTAAAAATAATGTGAATTTTTCAAAAACCCTAGTTCAGACTCTCTGGAGAAGTCTTTACTTTATATCAGCACACAAAATATTATTTTAATAGAAGCATTTTTCCCAAAATGAGAACATTTTGAAAAAAGGTTATTCTAAGTTAATTTTTTGCCGAAATATTGTATTTAAATAATTTTTTTTGTCACAATGTCCTTAAAACAATTTTATGCATGTATTATAATCTAAGTAACACTAAATATCATAAAAATTATCCATTTATGCGTTTTTAAAAATCACGGTTCCGAACGTAGTCGGATACCTTAAGCCCATTGGCCGATTTGAAAAGTGTCAGATTCAGACCTTTTATTTTCAAATCGCTTCATCCAGAAATCTTCGGATCCCAACAACATGATATTCCTACGGTATGCAGAATAGTTATTTCGCCCTCTTTAAAAAAAAAAGGGGGGGGGAGTACCAATTAGTGAATTTAATGCAATTTTTTTAACTAACCAATCAGTAAGCGAGAGATTTCGGCACTTTTCTTTTTCCTTTTCTCTAAAGAAGATTACCACACATAGCTCTGAACATATTACATGACGTCACGTTCTATTTTTGCTATTTTTTTGTTTCATTTGTTTGTCCCACACATTGAGTCTCTACAAGATTTCTACCCACGTTCCATGAAGCATTGCAGGATAAAAAAACTGAATGGCCACTGTAATTCGACTTTTCCTTTAATCCTTGCCACTAATTGAAGATGGGTAAACAATAGTTTTTTACATATCTCTACAAGAAGAAATCCAAAAGTGTTACGTGTAGAGATCTTGGTGGCCACGCTATTGGACTTCCTTTTCCCATCCATTCCCCGGAGAACTTTTTCTGACTTCCAAACTCCAGGGTGGATGGAGGCTCATTTAAACTGTTCATGTGTTGCAGATTTAAATTCGATAAACCATGCTACAACTTGAGCATGCTCTTGCGGTGAAGCCTTTTTGAAACAAGAATGTTGAAAAATGGGGACGATGTGTACCCCATATCGTTTTTATTTCATTAAACATAACTTTTAATATTTTTTTTATGGAACATAAGAAACCGCAAGTGCAAATCCTTGTTTGTTTATTTTTAATTAATTTTTGAAAGTGTTGTCATATTTTTGGACACCCTATATTTTACTTTTTTATTAGATAGCATTAGTGTTAGGTATTCTTTAAGTGACCCAACAAAACTCAACTTCTAATGTAGCCAAGGGAATCTAAAAGGTTAGAGACCCTTGGTCTAAGTTAAGGGTCTTCAACCCGTGGCCCGCTGGCCATGAATAGCCCACTAAAGGCATTTTAGTAGCCCTCAATTAAATATGAAGCTATTTCAAAAAACCCGCCTTGTCCCCTTTTATTCGTAAAAAACGCCATTTTTTCTGTTATTCTTGATGTTTAAAACATTTCACTCATATGTTTGATATTCATTTGAGATGAAATTTTCTGAAAATGACGACTTTTTCAAACATTTCCCTGTATTCTAATTTAAAGTTAAAAAAATCTGCCTGCGCATAAAATCTCAGAATTTTTCGGGAAAAAGATGGACTCTAACAGGTTTACAAAGTACAGTCGAACCTCTATATAACGAAGTCGTTAAATCCCGCAGAAAAGTTCGTTATATGGAAAATTCATTGTATAGAGGTTCATCTTTGAATATACTTTATAAACCACATAAAACAAATTTTAAATTCATAAACATTATATTTTAAAAAAAGAATTATTCACACCTTTTTTTAAAATTAATATATGTTTATTTTATACATCTTACCCATCAAAAAAGAAGAAAGAAAGAAAGAAAATCTGTAAGGAAAACAAGAAATAAGAATGTCGAAGCACTGTATTTTCAATATTAAGAAAACACAATTTTATATTAAAATTAATAAATTTTAGGGACATTTTCTAATTTAAAGCATACAAGTAATATTAAACATACATTATTTCATAACTGGAACACGGGGACACGAGACAACTCTAGAATGAAAGGGGCTATCGAAGATGTTTCTAGTGTGAACTGGACAATAGGGGTTAAAGGTTGCACTTCTTGGATGAAACGTCCAGAACTCTATTGCTCTAGGTGAGTTAGGATCTAAGAAAACCAGTTCAATATTTATGGCCATCACAAATCGTGTTAAGAGAGAATGAAATGTTCAGAAATACTTAAAAAATTGAGAGAAAAAAGTTGAATCGCAAAAGAAAAAGTTCGTTATATAGAAAATGCACTTCGCTATAGAGAGGTTAGTTTACGAAGAGAATCGTGAAATGTTCAAGGTTCCAGGAAAAAGTTCGCTGTATAGAAAAATTCGCAATGTAGAGGTTCGTTATATAGAGGTTCGAATATATTTTAATTTGATTTCCATTTAACTTCTTTGAAACATTTATATAATTATATAAATACAAACCTGTAAACACCATCTCTTCCCTTAGAATCACACACACACAGTTGTAGTCTTCTAAAACAGGGGTGTCCAACCCAAATGACCTTGTGGGCCACTTCAGAAAAACATTATAATCTCGCGGGCCGCACATAAAAATATATACATTTATATCAGATTTGGAAACAAAAAAAAACATTTATTGGAGTGAAAATTTAAAACAAAATGAATTATTATTATTGTTTTCATTATTTTTCATGTTTACAGACATAGATAATATAATAATGTTTATATAATAAAATAATCAAATAATGTTTAAAATATTACAGTTGCCATTTTCTTGAAAATTACGGAGTTCCTTTTGAATTGATCTTTCGATACTCTTCGTTGAAATTTGATTGTGCTGTCATTCTCAAACGATTAAGTATACATTGCCTTTTATCTTAACCGTCCTAAATACTTTTTTTAAACTTTAAAAAACAGCTCTGACTGCCTCTTGCTTTTTGGGCACTCCAAACAGAAAAGGAGGAGGAGATATGAAAATCGCACGCACAGAGAATCATGTACCATCCACATAGTAAAGGATATGCATAATGCAATTCGAAATTTATTAAAAAAGTAATTTATTATAGTAAAATCAAACGTAACTGTTTGATAAAATATAAATCTATTTTAATCTAAAGGACGTTTCTATTATCAAAAAGGATTTATTTTAAAACAAGAACAGTTAACAGGCAAATACATTGTAGAATTATAATTATAAATTTCCTCTTAAATAAAAATTTCAAAACGAAAAAAATTTAAAACCTGATATTTAAAACATTTTTAAAAAAAAGTCGGTGGGCCGCAACTTACGTACTGACGGGCCATATGCGTCAAGCGGGCCGCGTGTTGGACACCCCTTCTAAAACAAAAAAAAACCTCTCCCTTTTTTTATATAAATTTCCTAACTACAATATTTTTTTTTCACAATTGTTTGGTCCGTGGTGCACTGTAAATTTATTGATGTAGCCTGCGGATCATTTTAAATTTATTAATTTTGCCCTCAAGCGTGAAAGGTTGAAGACCCCTACTCTAAGTGATGAAGAATGTTTAAAAATAACTTTTAGGATAAAAGCATTTTAATACATTATAGAAAAACAAAAACCGATCAGATTAAAAGATTGTATTTATGTTACACGTTCTGACATTGTTATATGTTACTTCAATTTTTCATGAGAATTTAATCAATAGTGAAATCGACCTCGAAAAGAAAAGAAAAACGATCTAATAGGAAAACCCTACTATAAAAGGTCGTTAACTGTAATTTCAGCAAAGGCAGAGGAAGTAAACAATCCTTTAGAGTAGATTGTAAGAGATTGTTTTTAATTGTAAATTGTTTGGGTTTTCGCTGAAGCTTGGTTTGGTTAGTTAATGTCACGCTAGATTTATAGGAGGGGTCATTAGTGACCGCGGCTTTGATCCTTCAAAAACAACTCAAGGACACACCTCCCATGTTTGAATTGCACATAGAGAATGATTTTTTACATAACCTAATTTATATCAGGTCGGTTGTTTTCATTAATTTAAGGCTGTTTTCGCCATTCGACGACTGTGGGGACTTAAGATATCCGACTACGTTCGGAACCGTGATTTTAAAAAGGCGCATAAATGGATAATTTTCAAGATATTTAGTGTCACTTAGATTAGAATACATGTATAAAATTGTTTTAAGGTCATTTTGACAAAAAAAAATTATTCAAGTACAATATTTCGGCAAAAAATTAGAATAATCTTTTTTCAAAATGTTCTCCTTTTGTGAAAAATGCTTTTATTACAATAATATTTTACCTGTATATAGCTCAGACCTCTGTATAGAGGTTCAACTATGATTTTTGAAAAATTCGCATTATTTTCAGAGTTACAACCATTTGAAATAATTATCGGTGTTTTTTTCTTAAAATTTCTCCCCTCTGTTGTGTCGTAAAACATGAATAAACTCACTTCTACGATATATATTTCAAAATGTCTAGTTGAGCCTCTGTACAGAGGTCTGAGCTATATACAGGCAAAATATTATTATAATAAAAGCATTTTTCACAAAAGGAGAATATTTTGAAAATGGGTCATTCTATGTTCATTTTTTGCCAAA
>BMAV01011913.1:66250-91449 GCA_019973955.1 Trichonephila inaurata madagascariensis | reverse complement strand
GACCCTGAACCCCACCCCCCCTTGAAAAATTCCTGTGTGCACTATTGTATATATATATATTTATATGTAATAATTCCCTCCAATATCTTTTCAAATAGCTTTTAATTCTTTGGTTCAGGACTCACTCGCTAATTTTAATCGTAATCGAATAGTAATATTGCATCAGAAACTCGGGCCCCCCCCCCCCGTTTCTGACCAACTGGGGTTTCTGTCACAGTCAGGGGTTTTTGTCACACGCGACCTTCACAGCCAGTATAAAAAGCGAGAGTTCTTTGTATCCGCGTCTTCGTCTAAAATATGTGTAAATAGCTGCAACTGTCAGTAAAATATATTCAAAAGAAGTTTCGCGTTTATCAAGAACCTAACAACCAACATAAACAACCACAGGCTACGTTATATAAAAACTGCGTATGTATGTATATATATATATATATAATGAGAATAGTATCTTCATTAATTTCATTAAGTGGATATTAAGTAAACGATGAATTATACCACAAAACATGAAATAAGTTGATTGTTTAAAGTAACATCAACTATGCAACTGCCTATAAGAGAACAGCCCCGTAATTTTAAATTAAAGACAAATAACCTAAATGATATCCGAACCAATACTACCCCCTTCTTTTAATTTCCACACAACACCACAGTCAGGCTTTGAGATAAAATAGAATTTAAGGGAAGTCATTAATCTTCAAGACTGAAACAATGAAATAAAGTTTCAAATCCACTGAGAGTTTGTTTAAAAGAAAGCGAACAAGTTAAAAGTTTTCTGATTTCTAAGCCATCTCATTTAGTTACACATATTTTTTCTTCAAAACATTTGAATGGCCGTGGTAGCCCAGTGGTTAAGGTAACGAAGTCGTGGCCAGCGCGTCATGAGTTTGAGCCTTGTACCGCTGAAGACCCACCATGTAGAGGGGCCGATGCATGTTAAACATGTCAAGGCTCAAACGTCCGGCCGTTGGTGTGGTGTGGAAGTTAGAAGTGGGGGTGTCAGCTCAAGTGTGTGTGTCGTCCCCTTCACTTGACCATGGTTCAAAATTACGAGGACCATTCGCCAAAAAGTCTTTGAATAGCTGAATAGTGCGACGTTAAAATATTCACTCAATAACACGATTTCTCACTGTTTATGGAGGATTTTCATTCTTCTATCTAAACTTTTAAGCTATAAGTTCAAAATTAACTTACCTAATACTTATTTCATGTAATTTTTCATTTTTATTAGGTTCGTACTAATTTTAAGGAAAGGAATAATCGAATTTTAACGCAAAAATTTATTATATTTGTGTGCCCATTGCAATAAAAATTAATTTCAACATTTTAATAAATTTGTTCATTTTACCCACAGAAATTCAAATTAATAAACTATGTATTTAATTAATAATTACATGCATATACTTTGATAATTGGTATATTAATCTTATATTAATTTTATTATCTTATTTAAAATTGAATTTTTCTTAAAAAAAAAAAATGTATGTTTCAAAAACGCTTTAATGGAACTATCTTTTTAATCGAACATCAGAAGGTAAAAATAAAAAGAAAGAAAATTCGGAGGCCTGAAAATTTTATCATCAAATCAAAGATATCAAAATAATTTTAAAAAATTAAGAACCCAAGTTTTAAAAGTTTGTTCGGTAAGAACTGCACTCTTTTGTCGAAAATTCACTTTCGTAAATGATCCTGACACACACACAATCAGAGGTTCCCTAACTCTCTACAAAAACTAGAGAGCTCAGGGTTCCCCCCTCCCCTTTATTTATCTTATCGACTTCATAATATGATCGGGAATATATATACAGCGATACCTCGACTTAGCTACCCCGACTTATGCGATTTTCAAATCTCGTCGATTCATCATTTTTTTTTTCCATCACTGAAATTTAGACGGAATCAGTGCCAGAGCCTGATGAAATATGTAATTTGATTGAAGAAGTTGTCAATCTTGCCAGGTAAATAAATTTAGGATAGTGATGACGCTCAAGAGCTGCTGGATTCCAACATTCAGGAGCTGACTATTGATGAGCTCATAGAGATGTATGAGCAAGAGCAAGGTATTGAAGAACTCGAATCTATAGACCCAGTTCAATCAGAAGATCGAATGACGACTGGTAATTTGACATAAGGCCTCAGTTTAATTAAAAAAGGGTTACAAATTTTATAGAAAATACGTACTCGAACGAAGAGAGTATTTTTTCAACAAAATAAGGAATAAAGAAATTATTAGCATGCTATGAGAAAATTTTGCAGGTGAAAAAAAAAACTTTGATTAACTTCGGTATGCGATTTTATGTTTGTGTTATCCGGGATTTTATTAAACTTTTTTTTTTGCTCTAAATTATTATTTTCTTTCGTCTCCATCCCTTCTAAAAATAATTTACATGTATTTATTTGCGAAATTATGCCCCGACTTACGGGTTTATCACTCAGTCCCATCTATCGTATCAGTTCGGAGCAGTAGCGTACACAACGGGGGGGGGGGGGGGTCTGGGGGTTCCGGATCCCCCAAAGCCCTTGATTTTTTTCCGATTGGTTATAATTCTAAGTATATAATACGTAAAATGTAATTAAATATTTGTTATTAATGATCAGTTTTATTAATTAATGCTAATTATTTATTCAATAATTAGTTTTTTACTGTGTTTTGTTCCTGGAAATTGACAAAATCAAAAATAGCATGATACAAGAATGGTGAACTTTCAACTCCGCCCCCCCTCCTTGAAAAATTCCTGTGTTCGCTACTGGTTCGGAGTATTGCTGTATGTTGTTTATCTGACTGTCTGATACATTTTGCCACTCACACACACAAAATGCTATACTATTAGTGAACATGGGAAATTTTAGTTTTCATATACCAGTACACTTTAAGGTTTCTCGAAATCATTTTTATTTTCATGACTATTAGATAAAATAAAGCCATTTAGATAGTAAAAACTATACTACATCTAAATCTATATTAAAATTATTACTCCATAAAATAATAATAAAATGTACTTTTGGAATGCGATATGAGTAACTTAAATATAATTATTGAAATATATCAATGCATAGTTATGCACTTAAAACATTTATTTCAAATAGCAAATAATGCGCTTTTAAGCTTTCAAATCAACTTGTTGATTGTAGGATAAAGATTACTATTATTCAGTGGCGCACACAAGGGGCCGCGCCCCCCGGGAGGTCCGGACCCCACCCAAAGCCCTTGATTTTTTTCCGATTGGTTATAATTCTAAGTATATAATACGTAAAATTTAATTAAAAATTTGTTATTAATGATTAATTTTATTAATTAATGCTAATTATTTATTCAATAATTAGTTTTTTACTGTGTTTTGTTCCTGAAAATCGACAAAATCAAAAATAGCATGATACAAGAATGGTGAACTTTCAACCCCGGAACCCGGCCCCCCCCCTTGAAAAATTCCTGTGTGCGTTACTGCTATTATTATATTTTACTTTAAAGAATTAGATTTTCCAATTTTCATAAATATGGTATAACCTTCGATAAGTTGTACATATGCACAAAATTATGAATACTGCGAATAATTAGTGATTAATTAATTTTAAGTTCAATTTAAACTTAAAACTTATATTTATAGTTTTTAAATTAATGTAATAATAAAAAATTTCGTTAGATACTAACCAAATATAAGAAAGTCAAGTACTTGTGCTGAATGGAATTGACATTCAAGATCCAAAACAGATCGTCTATTTTATTGCTATTTTTCCACATCATTAATTATACTTTTAAACAGAAAAACCTCATTAAAAAATTAATTGAAGATTCTGTTACACATGTATGCAATTGTAAATTTTATATTACTTGTATACATCTATACAAATAATATAAAATTTACAATGAAATGTGCACTTCTTAAGATTTACCAGCATCAGATAAGAAACTCCGTTATAGTAAATACTAATAGTAGATAAGAAATTAGTAGATAAATAGTAGAAATTTCAATAACGAAAGTTGTAAGCGAGAAACAAAATGTATATAAATCTAAGGCTTTAATTTCGAAATTCTCAAACTCACTCTACTTTTTCTTTAAAAATTTACTTTTACATATTACTAAACCAAATAAACGAAGAAAATGAATTTTTATACACAATATTTATTGATGTTCTAGATTTCTTAAAAGAATCCGCAAATCATTTTCCACCTCATGTTTCAGTTTTCCTGAAAGAGCAAATGCAAATGACAGAATAAATTGAACGTATAACGGAATTTTAAGCAAAAAGTCATTGGCTTTTACACTCCGGAACATAATTTGATTTCAATTTACTCTACAATGAAGCTTTAGTAAAGCTTTCTCGAGTATCATGTTTCTCAATTTCCCTTGAAAATTCAATAAATAAATATATAACACATACTTTGTGTTCGAGGTTTTTTTCAAGCAGAATCAAAAGCAAAGAGCTCATGTTCGTAATAATCAGAGCCACTTGAAAAAGTGAACACTAAAACAAATTTAATCTAAAAATACTGTTCATATACTTTTCTTATTTTTTTCTTTTCAAATCCTAGTTTCGTATTCGAACCAACACTTTTACGAGTAAGGGAATTTAAAGCGATTTATTCGAACGACAAAATTCATAAAAATGAATTCCGAAATTTAAGAAATTTTTGAAGCTCTTTAATTTATTTAGAAATTTTTATTGAAAAGAAGAGAAAGAGAGCAGAAGCATAAGATTTATTTTTCAGTTAACTATTAAGAAAACTTTAATTCACAATTGCTGCGTGAAAGGCATATTATCGCCAAATGTAAAAGAGACGGATCTATACTTGGAATACATTTTCAGACAGAAGAATGTCTCAATCTTTATGAAAATTCTAAAAAAGGGGCTCCAATTTTGATCCTATTCTTTAACGTTACGAGAAGAGCCTTAAAAGGTGCTTCATTTTTATATCCTAGTCTCTACACAAAAACAAAGACAAGAAATGAATTATTTCAACTATACTATTCAGAAATCACTTTTTTAAAAAAGTATCTAAAATCCCAGTGATATAAGAAGACAAAACGTTACGAAATATCAGATAATGTCGCAATAGNACACAAAAACAAAGACAAGAAATGAATTATTTCAACTATACTATTCAGAAATCACTTTTTTAAAAAAAGTATCTAAAATCCCAGTGATATAAGAAGACAAAACGTTACGAAATATCAGATAATGTCGCAATAGCATGCATTTCCAAATATTCGAATGCTTTGTGCTATTTTCAAAGTTCTCACAGTGTATGGATTGATCTCAAAGAAAGAACCGAGTGATATTTAAAATTTTTGCCTTCCCTTTTTTCTTCTGATCCAAAAATTTCAAGGTAAGTTATTCTTTCATTAAAAAGGAGTAAGTACAGAGGAAAATATTAAAAAGACACTACACACACATGTATATATCTGTTGAAATTTTGCAATAAAAATCAGATCTTATTTCCCCCCCCCCTTTCTTCCAGAGGTATAGCATATTTTTCTAGAATAAATAAAAGGGACACATTGAGCAAGGCATCACACAATGCCCAGAAAAGGAAAATGAAAAGAAAAAAGTTATTCATTCGCTTTGAAACAATTTTTACCTTATATTGGAGGGAAAACCGCAATACATGGCGCGATTTACTTTTTACGAAAGAGCAAAAAATCATGTTATTTCGTTCGAATTTTTTCCCTCGGATTTTTCCGAGAAAGTGAATTGAGAGGTTCCCATGGTTATTTTGATGGAACAAGCGCTCACTGAAATTGAAAAGTCGTGAACGCGCGCAAAATGGTGAGGGGAGAGGCTGCAAGCAAAATACTAATACTAATAATAAACGGGGTGATATCCAAAACAAAGATGATGACAGTTTGAGGGAAGGGGGGCAGGCCAGTAGCCCCTCCCCTCCTTTTCGCCACTGGTGGATGCACATATTCAAAACTTCAGCGTCGCACACACAAACTATAAATCACATTTGCCACTCTACATGATTGCGCTTACGTCAGAGACTGGGCCGGCCTACGGTAGCCAATGAGAAGAGAGTTGTCGGAGTGCGCGCTCAAGGATCGCACGGTACCAGTGGCAGAAGCGAGCAGCAACGGGTCCGATTGGGACCACGCGCGCTATATACATTTCCCGTCGTTACAGAGAAGGGCCTGCTAGTTTGAGTAAAAAGAATCAGCTGGAATTCTCCATGTCGCTTGGCAATTGATGTGAACCGACACTTCTTACATGTCACTGAGAGACCTCGACACGGTAAGTTTACAACAACAAAAAGTTTTTCCCTGCGTTAAATCAAATTATTTTCCGACTTGGAAACTTTTGGAAAAGTTTGTGTTTACTTTTGCTGAGAGGAGAATGGGACGAAAATGACTTTCGTCCCATTTTACTCCTCGACAAATGTTTCCAAAATTTTAATATGCGATTGTCAGAATTTAATTTGACCATTTATTACGAGTTATGATTCTTTTTTGCGATATTATTTTTGGATTGCGAAAATTATTTTATTTGTGTGTTTGCATGCACTACCTTATTCCTTCCCTTGTATATGTGATGTAAGGGGTCAGATGTAAACTGTTGATGATAGGATCTTCACTTGTGATGTGGGACATGCCCTCTTATTTTGTTGCTTAACTTTGGGACTTTAATGTGCTTATGCCTTAAACTGACCACTTTATTTTATTACCTTTATTTACCTTGCGCAAACTGACCACTTTTACTTTTTCATCTTTTATCGTTTTTTAAAAGCTTGTAAATATTTAAGATAATTTTTTTTAAAGATCTTTGTTATTTTTAAAAATATTTCATACTGTTTATTTATTTATTTTTTTTATATTTATCTTTTTGTTTGGTACTTATGTTAAAAGATGTATATGTATACATAGAAATTTCTTGTAGGGCAGAGGGATAAGCATTATGAGTTAGATAATGAAAAACTTAATGTCAATTTTCGAAGGCGACTCATTTTTTGCCTTGATTATTTAGTTTATCTTTCCTAATAAATCAGATTGCATGGTTAAAGCATAAAAAGAAGTTGAAACTGAATTTTTGATACTATTAATCATGAATATTAAGAACATCTACACATTTTTTTTCTCTCTCTCTCTCATTTTTATACTCTTTTCTAGAAAATTTGGATCTTTTAAATTAGAGTTAAAAGAATGTGGTGTGGAACTCAATTTTTGTTCACACAATTAATTTTTTACCCAATAAAAACGTCATCGTACCAGTTAAAGTCCTTAAGCTGCTTTCTTATGTAGCTCCTTTTTATCATTTAAGTGTATTTATGGATAAATAAAAAAAAAATGAATTATTATTTTGAGTTTTAATTGTTGTTTTAAAAACTGTATTCATCCTCATGTAGATTGTGATTGCACGTAAATGGTGATTTTTTCATTATATGAAAGAAAATATTTAACAATAAGGCAATACCTACATAAAAGAAACCTTCAACTCTACAAATATCAATTTACCAAATGATTTTTGGGTTCTTAGAGGAACCATATATTTTGTTTTTTATTTGACTGCAATTTTTACAAATTGAAAGAATAATGTGTGTATAAAAAATGATGTACTGTCACGTTGACATTGTCTATTCTTATCAACATTTTTTATTATTTTGTAAACATCTGAATCTTTAGAGAAAGAGAGTTAATTTTAGAAAAATGTTAATTCAATAAACCCGTTAGCATGTTTCTATTCAGACATACTAATACATTAATTAAAAAAAAATACCTTATAAAAATTTTATTAAACTTCACTCTTGAGTAAATGTTCTCGCTTTTTTTTTTCATGTTATAACTAATTATATTTAATAAGAAAAAGAAATCACACACAAAATTGTCTTTTCTTTTACGTAACGTATTACTTGTTGCTAATTTCTACAGATCATATTTCTATGCAAATTCCATATATATCGATTAAAGTTGCAATAAATATGAATAGTTGTACAAGAGTGATAAGTTATATATATATAAGTTTTAAGTCCCGTAAACACAAGAAAAAATTGGATTTTATTTTTATGTTACCTATTATCCTCTACAATCTGAACTTTAACACCTTAACTTGCATATTTTTCCCCTTCTTCGAGTCTGTAATTTTTAAAATACTTCATTTAGATTTTTTATTAGTGAGAAAATTTGTTGTCAAGATAAAAGAACTTGGCAGATATATGTTACAAGTAACAATCAAAAAAGTTTACAATTGGAAAAAAAAAACTAGTTTAGTTTAATTTTGCACAAAACACATGAAGTACTTTTTGAAAGTTTTTCTTAGTATCCAAATATTTGTGTTAAGTGATACAGATTAATCAAATTCATAAGGATTATCTTTTTAATACTTCATCAAAAATCTTACATTTTTTTGAAAAGTAACATTTAATATAAATTATTAATCATTTTCATATTTGCTAATCTAGAAATATGAAGAATTTTTCTGGATAAAATGTTTAATGAATTGAGAAAAATTAGTCTTAACATTTTTGAAAGCTACTTATTTTTGTAAAAGTAATTCTATTACTTAAAATAGTACCTACTTTTATTGCACAAGAGTTGTATAAATGTTAACATACTTAGACAATATCATGAAATTTCGTAGTACTTTTCAAGAGTCTAATTACTCAATTCTTATATCAAAGATACATGTTAGCGGTAAAAAAAAAAATGTTTGATTTGATTTTCCTTCTCTCTATTTTAATACTTCTTGGTAAATAAAAATATGATATCTGAAAAATATAATAATATGACACAAAATTGTTTGCTATACTCTGTGATTTGGTAGTCCTCATATACTTAATCTCTAATATAATGCTACATAAGATGTGAATATATCTGCAACAGAATTTCCTTGATTAAACCGAATTTATTTATTGCACTAATCTGTTACAAGATTAATTTCAACAGCCATGATTCAAATCGGGAAAGCCATTCGTTCTCACATAAAAATATTCCTTTTCTTTTCCTTTTTTTTTCTACCCCCCCCCTCCCTCTTTTTTTGCAAGAAAAATGTTTTATGTGTTCTTAGTATTATAATATTTTAATACTATAAAGTACTATCCTTAACACACTACTTTGAAAATCAATACTGAACTCTACAGATTTTTTTTTTTTAAAAAAAATAACTCTTCAGTTACAAGTATATTGTAATTTGCTCACAATAGCTGAGTTACTATAACAATTAGCGATGCAAAAAGTTACACATACTAGGTATACTATTTAGCAAATTGCATTAAAAGCATTTTCAGTGCATGTTTTATATTTTCTCTCTTTATTATAAAGTAAAACTATGTACGTAAATTTTTGTTCAGTTGAAAAATGTATCTTGCATACCATGTTCTATTGTATTTCGTATAGTCATTGTTTTATTTTCATATTTAATCTAGTCATATTTTATTACATTTGGTTCAACAGATTTTCATTATGTCAAAACTAAAATCATGTAATCTTCGTGCTATTGTTAATTGCATGCGTAGATAAAAATAGATTTATCTTCTCTCTACTTCTATTCTCTTTGTTTCTATTTTTAACACTTCATCCTCGAAGGAAGGAAATTTTGCGGTGTGAAAGTTTTTATTTATAATCTTAAAGTTATGCCTCTAATAATAGAGTGTATGTTTAACCATTCTTATGGAAACATTTGCACAATTTTTTAACCAAAATATTTGTCATGTTTTTATATTAAGATAAGTAACTGAGAAATTCAATTGTATTGACAAAAAACATTAGTCATTTTATTTCTCCAACATTTTGAAGATATATTATTTTTATAAGAGAGTGTGCTAGTCAACATTCCGTCTAAGAATAAAATTACTATGCTTATATATTACTTCTTAATTACTTACAGATTTAAGAAAATTTCTTAATTCGAATGTAAGTAATAGACGTTAAAATGTCCGAGTTGATATGACAAAGTGTTCATTTATTTACTTAAGAATTTTTCTTTCTATATTTAAAAAAAGAAGCTATTTTAAACACCTTTAATCTTTTCCCTTGTACTTAAATATATCTATTATCCACATGTATGACATAAGCATGAATCTTTAAGTTTCTACGATATATATACACAAGTTGAGTAAAAACTAGAAAGTATTTTTTTTTTTAAGATTGTTTGTCAACAGACCGTCTCGATAAGCTTTATCACGAGCAATGCCAGAAATGTCAGGGGAGGTACACTCTTTCTGTAAATAATTATAGAAACAGATAAGAGAAGCAAACAAAAAGAAACACCAAACGCCTCCATTTGTTGCTTTGGAGAACGAGGCTGTCTACCTCCATGAAGTTCAAGGGCAACTTAGCAGGAGTAAATAATTTAACTGAGATTAGAATTTTTTTAAAATTTTGTTTGATTGAAAAACTAAGTATCGGTTAATGTATAATTTTGCTGGCATTTATTTTATAAATGAAAGAAAAAAAATCAGTATCATTTTGTAAGAGATAAAGTAGAAAATTGATATCATGCTTTTATTTCTGCATTGTTTTAAATTTTGTTTCTAAGACTGTAACGAATCCTTCAAAGTATCAAATTACAGTTTATTTGATATTCTAATTGCCCCTTAAATATTAATATTTATAAAGAGGAGGGGTTCAATGAATTCCAAATGATCCTTATTATCAAAACATTTTTTTTTTTTCTTCCTTCCTTAACTGATTTTTCTTCGGTGACAATGAAATTGGAGATCTTACATTGAAATAGATGGTAGAGAGTCAGCAAAAACAACTAATACATCGATATGCGAAAAATATTGACGTATTACCATGCTGTAAACATGTTTAGTGACAAGCACATGTATAGTATAAGAAAATAAACTATTTCACTTATTATTACTTTTTATTTTCTTTATATTTCTTTAAAACTGAACTAGGAGACAATGATTGCTCGTTGAATAAATAAATATTATTATTATTATTATTTCAATAATGTTCTTGGATAAACTTGAAAGAATTAATTATATAAAACAGCAAATTAACGTAAAGTACGATAAAAATGCCCAAGACTGACTCTCTTAGGTAAAGTGTAATCCAATTTCATCAAAGTGAGATATCTAGCACTATAATCATCGATCAAGTGTACAAGGCTCTAGCTATTAAGGCTATTCAACCATTTTACTGCTTCTAAATACAAGCTATTCATCCTTTTAAAAAAAGTTTTTAAAAAAACCAGTTCCTTCGATTTTCATCTAATAGAAATTAAGCAACACTTATCTGAATACTTTTATAATGAATCATTCATTCTCCGATCATTATCGTAGATCTTCTAAAAAAAAGCTTCACATCCAGACTTTTTTTTAACAATGTTGTTAAATCAATCATCACATTTCTTTAAAATAGCGCAGATATCAAAGCTCTTTCCTATAAAAAAAAAATCATCGTGAGCAAACGGAAAGTGATCGTTTATGTACGCTAACAAGGTCTATATATTGGCGAAATATCTAAGGAGGAAAATACTTAAAGACGGGTCTGCGATCGGGTTTCTTCTCGGCTCTGATCCCTAAAACCAATACGAGGGGGAGGGAGAAAAGTCACTCACCCCTGTTTGCTATAGAGGTGCTGAAAGTGTAACGGAATTCTCAGCGCTCCCGGCTGGATTACACTTAAGAGAAAAATCTACAGTCCTTTGCACACAGTTTTGTCTGAGGAAGCAGACAATGAGAGACGAGTCAGACGATTGTTTTTAGCTATCCTGGCATTTAACTTATACCCATTCCAGCGCGGTTGGAAAAGGATTTAAGCCATTTAACCCTCGCTAAAAGAAATACTTTCAATAAAGTTACACAACCCCTTTCACCTGACTGCCCGAAAATTGCGCAGTTTATTGCAGAGAGAGCGCTCTAGTATTATTTTAAAACATTCTTTCTATTATGTATTTATTTGCAATGAATGCTTGTTTAGTGTAAATCAAAATGTACCTTTTCGAATGTATATCGAATTAAATTTTTTGACGGGGGTTACTATTATATATAGATTACAAATATTAAACAGAAATGAATTTTCAATTAATATGTGGTCTTCGCTTGGCTTTTAGGGGAAAAAAAAATTCCATTTA
The DNA here is from genome assembly GCA_019973955.1 of Trichonephila inaurata madagascariensis. NCBI lineage: Eukaryota > Metazoa > Arthropoda > Arachnida > Araneae > Nephilidae > Trichonephila > Trichonephila inaurata. Next base: position 79,440 of record BMAV01011913.1, on the reverse strand, counting down.
AGGAAATAAAATAGCTACATTCATTGTAACAACTGTGACGTATAAATAGTTTTTTTAAAATCAAAAGCTCAATTAGAGCTAAATGAAATGTGCTTTTTTTTAATTTTAATTCAATTTATTTATCTACTCCTCCATCATTTAAAATCATTTTTAGCGAATATTTAGACACATTATTGAATGGACTAACAACTGGAAGCAAAACTAATTTATTACTAATCGTATTTCAATATTTGAGTATTCAAATTGAGTTTAACTATCTTTATAAATGCTGACAAAACTTATGTTTGAATTTATTTTCAACTTTTCATTTTCAAATTTATTTCGATTGAAAAAGGAAAAAAAAATTACTCTCTCCTTCTCTTTCAAGGATCAGACTGATAAATGTTTCAACAAATATAAATATTTCAACTATTATTCACTCTACCCAGTGCCGGCTTATCCATTGGGCGCTTGGGGTGGGCACCCAGGGGCCCGGGGACCAGAGAGACCCAAAAGGGCCCGTATTGGCTGGACTTAACCAGAATTTCTCCTTAAAAATTTTGATTCTTCAGCGTCAAGGGGGCCTATGGATCTTCTGAGCCCAGGGCCCTAAATGAGCTTAAATCGGCACAATCTCTACCTTTCGTTTTTTATATGCGCATCAAGTTTTAAGTTGATCAAATATTTTACATTTAATATTAATTTAATTAAAGTAATAATAAAATTTCGATAGTAAAAAAATGACTGACCAACGCGAAAGTGAAAGAAAAAAGCACCCTTTCGCACAAAAATTACTATAAGGAGGATATTAGAGAATACAGAACAACGACATATTACATTACATACTAGGACTTTTTATATTTCAATATTATATTTAAAGTTTTACTAATCTAGTAAAAAGAAAAGTCGTTTTAACTAGAAAACTCCGCGTTCTTAAGAAAGTAACTTCTTTCGAGTCAAGTTCAAAAACCTCTGATTTGAGTCTTGATAATGAAGATCTATCTGCACACATTAGTCTAACACGTCTACAGATAAAGAAACAGCTAAATATTCCACTGAAACCAGAATCTCGGTGAAAAATGTCTTTTATGAAACCAACTATCATTCTCCCCCCTCCACTCCCTCCAAGTGTCTTAAAAATTAGAAACAATAAATATTTTTATCGTAATTATATCGTACAAATAGCCTTATATCCTGATGTGACATAAGAACTGGTCCAATGCTTCTGCATAAAGATTAGGTATAGAATCAATTTTCTTGCTTTTTTGTTGTTCGTTTCCAAACTCTTGAAGAAACGCTTACAAACCAGGAGCGCTTATTAGCTTTTAGCAAACGTCGCGTTGTCCAAGCTATATTAATGGTGTTCTTTTTGGTATGTCTCTCCTATTACGTGATGTGATTAGAAACTAACTGATTATAGTGGGAAGAAATCAATCACTTCAGAGAGTATGCTTTTCCTCGTATAGTAAATGAAACGCAAGAAAAGTTCAGAACATTATCTAGTTGGGGGAAGAATGAAGTTACATACTTGTGTGTGTGTTTCTAACAAATCAATAAAACTCTAATAAATTCCATTTGCTTCGCTTGTTCCTTTGAAGTGTTCATGTAATCTACAAAAGTTTATTTTAAGTCACAAATAGAGCTTAGAGAAATGGCGAATTCTCTATTTGATAAATATTCCAACAACTGAAATTATTTTTTGCTATTTTTTTAGCGTATAAGAAATAATTCAATAAAGTAGATTTTTATTTCACAAACTAATTTTAATTTTTACTATAAAATTGGTTTATCAATTTTTACTGTGCACTCTCAAAGAGATTGCTTTAAAATATTCATTAAAGCCAATTTTCAAAAAAAATAAATAGATATTTTTTGAAAATACGGTTTCTTGTATTAATCACATGTACACATACATCATCAACTTCATCAAAATACAACGAATTAAATGGGCAGGCCACGTTGTCAGAATGAACGAAGACTACACTACTAAAAAAGTCTTCAATGCTCAACCAATTAACGCACAAAAAAAGGCAGGCCAAATCTAAGACGGATTGATGGCCTAGAAAAAGACTACCTAATTTTGAGAACTAAAATTTGGAAAACACTAGCAGGAAGAAGGCTGGCTTGGAAAAAATTTCTTGAGATGGTCAAGGCCCACCTTAGGCTGTTGAGCCCCTGAGGATGGAAGGATATACATATAATAACACAACAATGTATATATCATAATAATAATAATGTACTATATAACTTTAATTGTAAATAATTTAACTACAGTATACGATAGCAAACTCTTTAGCCTCAGTAACGAAGATTGAAGGTTGAAACATTGTTTTCAGGCCAGCCAACCTTTACCTGTAATTTACCTCTACTACTGGGATATAGGGAAAGGAAATAAGAATGTGAATCAGTCATTATTATTGGAAGATCAAATTAATTATACTAATGCTAATATTAAGTAAAATTATTACAAGGAAATATATAAATAAATTTACTTATAATGTAGAAAAATATATTTTTGTATGCATGTATGCACTACAAATTAAAACTAAAATTTTCAAAGAAAAGTAAATATGACGAAACAGTAATTAAAGTAAAAAAGATGCATATATTTTTCTTTTAGTACGAATGAATAATATCTAATTTTGTTAAACTGGAAATTTTCTTAATTATTTCAAATGACGCATATAATCTTTTTAAGCCTCATTTGAAATCGAAAACGTGCACCTAATGCAGACAATTTAACCTACTCGCAACTTTTGAAAACATTAGCTCTACTGCATACAAACGCTTACTCACTTGGAGCAAATCCAAAGATCATTTTCACGTACTTCAGTCTCTATCTTCCACTTGTGGGGTCTTCGGTCCTTATCTTCCACTTAGTACTACGTGCATGTCCACAGGGACAATCTCTTTCTTTTAGTGCGCCTGCACATTTCCACCCTTATTTAAATCAGACTGGAACTAAATCCAGGGGACATTTTTGTGCAGTTCACTTTCTTTTCTTTGAATTATTCAGTAAATTTGCTTTCAATTGTCGCAGTTGGGGAGGGGGAATAAATGAGTGTTTATTACAAAGTGTACAGAATCCAGTAGTTGGAGTCAGTTTTATTTTCATGTCAAAGCAAAAAGAAATCAATTTTGAAACATTATTGACAGAATATAACACTCAAGTAATAAAGTTTAATCGTTCAATATATATATATATATATATACACCTCTACTTTTACCTATATCTATATCTATCTATCCATCTATTTATCTATCTATCAAATTTTTGCTTTGCTGTGTTATTTTAAATATTGCACTTTCATTTTCTTCTTTCTTTTCTTTCTTTCTTTTATTGTTGTTGTCGTTTTTGGAGTCTGAACTTATTTAGAGACAGCTTGCATTGCTTTTGAAATCGTTATTCATTAGAAGTTCCAATTTTTAAATAATATAATTAGACGATATTTGACTTGGCATTTCTGATTGAATTTTTATTTTTGTAAAATTACTTTAATTGTGTGTGTGTAGGCATATATACACACATATATAATTAACATGATGATTATCGTGTCAAAAACTACTTGGATCTATTTTATTTCAAAGTAGCTTGATATGTACATGTGCTTGGAGAGTATTAAAGTTTTAAAAAACGTACAACTAATTTCAACCTTCCATTGTGAGAAAGTAATACCTGTTAATTATATATATAGGCGCAACATATTTCTACTCCCTTGAAACATTTTTATTCCTCTCTGCAATGTAGTTTTTTATATGTGAAACTTTTTTTGAATTCAATGTCCTTTCTATTCCCTTCTCTCTTCTTTACTCTTTATGAGATTCCTTAGATCTTATTTCCTCATTGCCTTGTATCAGTGTTGTATCTATTTTTGCGAGCTTTTCCATCAAAATCTCTTTCGGATTTCTTTCTGTCCTCCGCTTAGCTTTAATCAGCGACTTCATTTAATTCCTTTAATGTTACCGCATACATGTTCCGCAATGAAAAAGTGTGCCGTGAACCCAAAAAGGTTGAAAACTATCAATAAATCTCAAAGGAAAGGCCCCTCTGAATTGCCAAACAGAGAAATATACTTCGGTATTCCGTTCATATTCTTGTTTGAGAGGTCTTCACTATAAAACACCTGCTATGAACGATTCCAAAGTAAAAAGGACATGATCTAATATTTAAACAGACGCCATAGTTCAATTAAGGATGATCTACGAAGTCTAATTATTATAAAGGTGACTTTTGCCATCCATTTTTTATAATGAAAACTTCTATAATATACGGGAGCTGTCAGCCATTTTTTACGGGAAACATGCGAATACGGCTTGTATTGTGGAGCCTCTGTATACGGTGTCCCTATCTTGAAAGCTGATCTCGTTCATAAAGTATGTCCTCCGACGGATGCTACTGGGGGCTACCTAAGTAATCTAGTTCACCCTCACGGTATACTTTATAGCCATGTTCAGCAGTGCTGTCGAGTTCGCCGCTCATAAAGTTCATTTTCCGTCATGCCCTTCGTATTCATCTCCAACAGTGTGTCTTCCGGCGACTGCTTGAGTGGCGCAATATTTGTCATCTTCCTCGCTGACCCATCTAAATGTCACAAGTTCTCTGATAGTAATCTGCTGCTAATGTCGTTCCTAAAAACAGAATGGCTGTTATAGTGGACGCAAATGTCCCCATAAATATATTCAGTTTTGAGTGGTTTTTGGAAACAGTCGAATATTATGTACACCTAATTTTAAGTTTAAATATCTTTCATAGTATCATATACTATCTCAGAATTTTAAAGTACTGATTCATAGGGCACATTGTAAATTTCCTAAAGCAGTGTATGCGCTGACAGTTCATGTAGTAAATTTCCAATGCTTTAAAGTAATATCTATGCCTCAATAAATTTAATATCTCATTAAGTGGTGCGACAGGTTCACTATGTATAACTAATTCATTCGAATGTTTTCCATGTTGCGGATCTACTTTAAGAATTTTCACTGTTGAATTTTAATAGAATTTATTGAAAGGGGAATCTTTCCATAAATACATATAATTTTCTTTTTTATCAGTTATTACTTTATATTTAATAAAAATTTAAAAAAAAAAAAAAAAAAACACTAAGCATTTTCTAATCTTCAACACGAAGTCTTTTTGTTCACTGAATTAAAAAATAACATTTAGTGAATCGAAATCGAAGCGAATAGCATTCATGAATATACGTATGTCAGTAATTATGCAGCAACAGATTTTTCACTAAATTTCAACTCTGTTATGAAATAGCAATTTTTGTTGAAAATATGGTATATAAGCTGCTTCTAAACCTGTACAATAAAACTAGAATATTTGTAAATGATTCAAATTTAGGATTAGCTTAAGATGAAAAAGAATACAAATTCTACAATGTTTTTTTATTATTATTTCGTTGACTATTTCAATTAATTAATTCATACAAAAATCCCCCATTGTTAAAATTGTATTCATAGTTGCATAAGGAATCGTCACTGTGTATGCAATCTGTGTATATTTCTTCGGTGTGAGTCGTCTCTGTGTGTTTTTTCACGTGGGAATTTCTTAATCGCCTGGTTTTGGATGAAAAATTTATTCGTCTGATATCTACTTTAGTAGATGGAAGAACTCTCTATATGTTTTATTAAATTAATAATTAAATAAATGTTTGAGAAAAAAATTGTTCAATAATCCTTTGTAATCTTTGTGCGGGTCATCTGAAGAATATATTCTATTCCTTCTAAAATTGTTTGAAGTTATTGTCTTTGTGTAAAGCTAAGGAATAGGTACAAGTGTCACGTAATACCAGCGTTATGTATTGTTTCATTATTGTATATGAAAGTAATAAAGACTCTTTATTGGATTAAATTCTTAATTTTTATGTCATAATTTAGTTTTAACATTTTTAGCATGTTTGGCTTTTGTAACTGAATCTCAATTTCTAACGATGGAAATTCCAATTTAGAGAAAAATAAAAATTTTAAAAAAGTACTTTAAAACAAAGAGGAACATTCAACATAAAAATATTTCATCATTTAGACTTCCATGTAGTCTGTTGTCAAAATAATGCGTCTGAGTGACGAAACATAATGCAGAATAATGTGGATTCTATGAAATTTCGGTGTTGTAAAACGTTTAAATCAATTAGTTACGTCATCACTCTCATATCAGAAAATCACGCGTGCATGCATTTTACGTAAAAGAAACAGTTGACTTTAATTCTTTAGATGGATATTGGAAGAAGATGTATCGGGTTAAAGTTGCTTCAATTCTTGATTCATACTTTTCCTCGATGTTGATCAATTCGAAAGAAACATATAATTTTTCATTTCTACGAAGTTCTCCATTTATTTGTTGATTTCTAAGAATCGTTTTAATACAAGGTTTGTCTATACAACACGAAGAATTTCTTAAAGGAAATAACCAACCGAACTTTACAAAGTAGTCAAATCTATCGATGCATAAAAATGCTCAATTATATGTTATTTTATGTGATAGATTGTTGACCTTGAGTCTTGAGACTTAAAGCATCCAGATATTTCTTTCATATTTTTTATACATTCCTGCCAGTCATTTAATCTCTCCATTTTAGTTTATATTGTCTAAAATCAAGGCACAAATGAATGTTATAATTTAGTTTCATAGAAAAACATTTTTGATTTTGTTTCTACATGATGACAAAAAAAGCGATATATACAAAGTAAAAACATATCGGAAATTCAAAACAAAAATAAATTGGACAAAATTGAAAACATAAAACTTACATTTCGAATAATTATAATTAATGTAGTATTTCTGTGAAACGAAGAGATAATTTTCTTTATAAATTAAAATATTTCCTTTTTGTTTTCTTTCATAGGTATTTAAGGCATCCGAGACTATATATATACGTTCGAAACGTGGTTTTGAAAAGCGTATAAATGAATTTTTTGATATTTCATATCGCTTGAATTAGAATATATATATAAAATTGTTTTAAAAATATTTTTATACAAGAAAAAATTATTATTTTTTTTAATTAATTTATTCTCAAAACTCCTCATGCTCCACATTGCATACCATGAGGCTTACGTAAATGGTAACACAGTTATATAATTTAAAATAAAAAGGAAGGGAGAAAATACACAAATATAAAGAAGGGGAGGTACCAATAAAACTTAAGAAATCCATATAGAGTAAACAAAGTTTCTTAAGACACATTAAGGCTTTCAGTACAATTGACCAACAAAGACAAAAAAGGTGGCCAGGAAATACCTAAACGTTTCAACTCCTTTTTAAAACTTTCTCTTTTACAAAAATATAGGTTACAATACAACAATACATGTTCCACAATTTCAGCATCCTGACCACAAGAACAAATATCACTACCAATTAAATTAAACCTAGACAAATAGCTCTGAAAATTCCCATGTCCTGTAAGAATTTGGAATAACTTAAAATCACTTTTTACATTTTAGCAGTTGAAAAAATTATTTAAATGCTATTTTTTCGCGAAAAAAGAAAGAAATCTCTTAAGAACATTATCATTTTATGAAAAATGCTTCTACAATAATAATATTTTGCCTATATATAGCAAAGGCTTTTATACACAGCCTGAACTAGGATTTTTGAAAAATATTATTTAGAAATGGATTTATTCATATTTTAATGCATAGAATAGAGAAATTTTTACCAAAAAACGTCGAATATTATTTCAATAGATCGTAACTCTGAAAATAATGTGAATTTTTCAAAAATCCTAGATCAGGCTCTGTAGAGACGTCTTATCTATATATAAGCAAAATATTATAATTCGAGAAGCATTTTCCATAAAAGGAGAATGTTTTGAAAAATATGTCCTTTCTTCACTTTTTTGCTAAAAAATTGCATTTAAGTAATTTTTTTACTGTAGTAATATTCTTAAGACAATTTTATATGTCCGTTGCATTCAGGTGACACTAAATATCAAAAAATTTATTCACCTATACGCATTTTCAAAATCATGGTTCCGCGAACGTAGTCGGATACCTTAAATATATGTCAAAAGCAAACATATCATTTATGCGAAAAATAAAAGTTATTGCAATGTAATAGTAATTTAATTCTGATACATTATTGAAAAATATTGATAAGATACTTAAAAATAGTACCACTTCCAAATAAATACAACAAATTTATTCTGATCGCAGTACCATTAATAAGTTCCATTCAATGGAAATGATCTTCTTTTTAAATGTATTGTTACATATAATACCATTTAATTATCTTCCAAATGACTCTTCATTATAAAATTTCCCTTATCTTACCACAACAAATGTTTATGGGAATTTTTTTCATCTCTTCCCTCTGCAACCCTATACTACCAATAGAAAAAGCATCCCGAATTGTGACACGGCGTAGCTAGTTATCCATTATTAAGAGTATAAATTAAACATGCTTTGAAACCTCATGCCCTAACAATAAGCTACGAATAAAGCTTTCATCGCTTCGACATTTTCCCCTCATTTATGGCTGATTTGTTGACTGCGTTCGACATCTGCGTTCTATTGTGTTACTCATATAAATTAGTTGTCTCCTACCGGTGTGTCAGGGCTTACTTGTCGCCTCCGCTTCGACCTTCATTGTTTTCGATACTGTGTTATTTTCACTTTTCCCATTAATTCTGACTAATGAAACAGAAACACGGGAAGGAAGGAAAGAGAACATAACAAATGGAAAGTAGTAAAATGACATATTAAGAAACAGTATGTGGAACCTAAGTGTATTATGCAAATATGTTCAAATAGTGTGTATACTCACTAGCAAATTCATTTGTTTAAATTCTAGAATTTTCAATTCCGATTTGCTTTAGGAACGGGACGTATCAGGATAAATAAAAGGTGCCTCCTGAAGAATTTTTAAGACATTTGTTTTAATTTTAATAAATTGACTGAACGTTAATGAAATAAATGTATATGATTTTAAATAAGGGGGTCGGAGTAAGATATGAAAATTGTACAAAAATAAAATCAATGATTATTAAGTGCCATGTCACCACTAAAGTAATTTAAGTGATTCCATTAATTACTGCGCGTAATATATGTATTGCGTTAATTTGAGAAAAAAAATTAACTATCAATGAAATATAATAATTAATAAGTAACAACAATCAAGTTAAAAAACAGCAAAATTACGAAAATTATTTTTTTTTAATTCACGAGTTGCATTTTTGTGTGTATGTGTATGTGTGTGTGTAACCATTAAATGTTGTATTAACGATTAAAATTTCACTGAGTTTTCAAAGTTTAATATAATTTAAAATCAAGCTGGAGAACTCTTGTGTCTTTAAGACTGCTCTGTGAGTTAGATAAAAATCAATCAATCAATTTTGACTTCCAAATAAACAAGCTGGAAACGAGTAATTTAGCTTACGACAGATATCGGAAGCATTTTTTTTTTTTTAATTTTCTTTCAAATTTATTTTATTAAACTTCTATTGTCTGTTTTAAATTTATAAAAATATTTAAATTTTAAGTAGAGCATCATTAAATAATTTATACGGCGCTGTTTATAAAGTTCTCCTCCTTCTACGAAGTAATATTTTTTTTCTTTTTTTAGTCTTTCTTTTGTCCTGATTCTGGGATCTATTTTTCAATTTTCTTTTTAAAAAATTAGCTTCCAAAGTGAACAAAAATAGACGAGTTTTTAAAATATTCCCTAACAATTGCGTGTTTTAGAAGAGTACAAAATAAACCATTAGAAAGAAGAAGAAAAAAGTATCAATTTGATAAATACTTAATGATAACAAATCGAGCAATGTATTTTTCTCTTTTGAACGAAAATATCGATAAAAAAAGAATATAAATTCATCGAGAATGGAAGGGGGAAAGAATCTACTATACTTAAGACACTTCACACAGTATTGACAGCGAATCACATTTATGAAAAATGGTAATAAGATTTCGAAAGAAAAAAACTTGATCGCAGAGTTTTTGTTTAACAATAGATGGGGGATGATGAATCTGATTTTTTCCCCCTTCCCTTGGATGATTGCTTTTCGGTTAAATCTAACATCAAATATCCGATGATCAAGCGATGAATGATAGTCTTTTTTTCATTTTATTTCAATCTGCTTATAGCTTAATAGATTATTTGTTTTCCACCTTTTTTTCAGTTTAACGCAAGGATGCTTATTTTTTGGTTTGGTGTATCTTACATCTTATTTTTCACTTAAATCAGTTGTGGAATGATTGATGGAAAAATTACTCTGGCTTGTTTTAGAAAATGTTTTCAATCAGATTTTCCTTTGGATAATAAAACTGTCATGGTGTTCATTAGACTACAGAAAAATATTTGTACTTGATATTTTTACATAAGCATACACAAATAATAAAATAAGAATCATAACACTTTTTTTAATGTAAAATAAAGGGGACAATCCGAATGATTCTAGTGCCTTTAGTATAGTCTTTTTTTTTTTTTTTTTTTTTTGTACAGTTTTGAATTTTAGACACAACAAAGCATACAGGTCCTTTTTTCCCCTATTTATTTCAGTAGCTGTGGGAAAAAAAATCGGAAAATTAAATACTTTTATAAAAACAAACTTTTTTCTTTTATATGTGAGCAATTTAGAATAAAGTGAACTAATAATGTAGCTCTATGACTTTTAGACTTCATTAATATTCAGATATTTTTTTTCTCTCTGAACAGTTTTAAAAGGTTTCAAATCCATATTTTTTTTACTTATAAGAAGCACCCTAAATTACAGGCTCAATTTAGAGGTGACTAAAATTATTTAAAAACACTTTTTCTAAACTTAACAAATGAAAAAAAAAAAAAACTCTCAAACACTAATTTCATAAAAAATCACATGACTTTTCGAGTGCTGTAATTATTTGTTGACTTTAATTAAAATTTTAAAATGCCTTTCCTCAGATCGTAGCTTAAAAGTTAAAAATTCTTAAATGATACGAACACTGTTTATGGAATGCAAGCCTGAAACAAATACGATCCTAAATCTTAAAAAATTGAATCCCTTATCTGTAAAATATACGTCAAAACAGCCTTAAGCTTTCAATCTTTTAAATATCTATGCATTCTAAGCATTAGAAAATAGTAATTAAATCATTTTTTTTTCCATAGCATCAATTATTTCTGTAGCACTCAATACACTAAATAAATTCTGCCAAAGTGTTTCGAGTTATAAAAATTTATTAATTTAGTTAATTTAGGAGAGACGGCACTTCTCAGAAGAAGAATTCACTTTAAAAACGAGTAATTGATTAAGAATAAATAAGCGCATCTGAAGAATAATTTCATTTGTTGCTGTGAAGTATAAATATTGCAATTTCTTGGAGAACTTCGAGTGTTTTAAACTGCGTATTTCGTCAGCATTCATTTTTAACAGAAAATCGTTCTAATCATTACAGAAAAATTGTGCATATTTTAAATTTCTGTTTTAATGAAAGATTGTTAATGCCTGTTAATTATATCCAACATTTTTAAATTTCATTTAAATTTTAAATATTCTTACAGAAATAACTTATTCGTACTGTAAAAAGACAGAGAAAGAGAGAGAGAAAAAAAAACTTTACATTTTATGAAGTGTCTTTAATTGGCAAAATTAATGTATCTCAATAAATTTATAAATATATTCATACAATTTTAAATGCTTCTGTTGAAAGTGGAAGCTAAGTTATCAATTATCTTAATTGATTAATTTCTAAGCAATATTTCAATGCTCTTTATTTCTTTTCAATAAAAATATATTTAAATCTTTCTACTTATTTGTATGTGTAGTCAAACAGAAAGAGCAATTTATCGACACATTCCGACATTTCTTTACGCACAATTTAAGAAATTGATTTTAGTTATAAAAGTCGATGTCTTCAAAAACGTCAGTAACTCGAAACAATTAAGAGTTTATGAAGCTGTTTGGAGAGGTGTTTCTTTCAGTCTAAATTAGAAAAGGAACAAAATTCCGTATAGCCAAGATGACGTCAACTGGCATTATTTGTCCACCTTTTATTTACACCTTACCAGTAGCTTACACAAAAATTTTTCAAGGGAGGTATCCAGGGCCGAAAGTCCACCATTTTGGCATCATGTTCCTATACGCCACCCAACATATTCTTTTGATTTTGTATATTTTCGGGAAGAAAAATAATACAAAATTAATTATTGAATAAATAATTAGCATTAATTAATAAAATTAAGTATTAATAACAAATACATAATTAAATTTTACATAATATATACATAGCCAATCGAAAAAAAATCAAGGGCTATGGGGAGTGTCCAGACCCCTAAGACCCCTCCTTGTGTGCGCCACTGCACCTTACCATAAGTATATTGAAACCGAGAACTATGCATGAATTATTAAAAATTTAATTTGCTTTTTTTTTTACCTTTTTGAGATTTTTGAAGAAATAAAGTTATGATTATTATCATTTGTATTTAGTCATCATTTATCATTAGCTTTTTGTCGCTCAGCATCACTGTAAAATCATTTACCGCAGGATGCATCACAGCAAGAATTCTAGTTCTGGCTTGCATTAGGATTCATTAAAAAAAAAAAAAAAAGTTGACGAATGAAACGAAGAAGTTTTTATTTTTTAAAGCAAAAATTATCAAATGTACTTGAATTGTTCATAGAAAATATAGTTAATACGTAAAAATATGAAGATAATTAAATTTTATTTACAAAACTATATACATATATATATTCATTTAATTTCATGCAAGAAATCTTAAAACTATTTGAAAATTACTAGGGAGAATAGAAAGGCGGAGAAGAGGCTATGTATAGAACAGGATAGTGATGAATCGCAGGTTTCATTTCATACCTGATATTGGGTAGGACAGAAATATTAGGAAAACGAGTATTACATTCTGTAAAAACAGCAGAGAGGTGCTCTATGATGAACTTTAGGTGAATATACTTTTATACAATAGTAACATTTTACTTTCAAAATAACAAGTTCTGCTTACAAACAATTAAATCATTTAGTAATTAATGATCACCACATTTTTTTTAAAAAAAGGTTCATGGCTCCCAAATTGATTCTAAAAGCGTTGTTACTCCTTAAAAATTTTCTGGAATGAACATTTGTACTAAAGAAGGATTACAGAAGATAATATAAAAAAAGATAGAGTTTCGGAGATAGAGGAAAAGAAATTCAATAATGTTTCTTTAAATTTTTTCTTTTGCATGGCATATCTTACGGGATAGAAACTTATCCCCCCCCCTTCCCCTAAAAAAAAG
>BMAV01011913.1:46368-58679 GCA_019973955.1 Trichonephila inaurata madagascariensis | reverse complement strand
AGAAATTATCTGTGATTTTACTTCATTGTTTTTATTTATTCGTGAATTATGTTCAAATATACATTATAAAATAATGTATTTGATTTTTAATGAATGCTTTTCAAGCTTTCATTTTTGATTCACAATCCAAAAATGAAAAGTAATGGGAAAAAAGGGTGAAAAGATTTTTTGAAAAAATCAAATTCAAAATTCTAGTTTTAATTTGAATTTTAGAATTTTGAATTTCATTTGCTTTTATATGTTATTTATATTTTAGTTACTTTTTAAGGAAAATAATACTCAACTGAAAACAAAATTTAATATGCATTTTGCCATAATTCATGATAAAATTCATGAGGAATTTTATCAAAGCAAAAAGACCAGCTTTTATGCTTACCAACTCCGATGTTAGTAGAAAAATAAAGCAAAATTAATTCTTTTAAAGAAAGGGCACAAAGATCAGTTTTTTTTTATCTTGTTAGCATATACATAACTTGAAAGTCCCTTAATTTTTCCATAAAAGTATTATTCTTCATACTCAAAATATTATGGTCAAGAACGCTGAAAAGTTTCACTGATGTTAAATTTTTGTGATTAGCATTATTTTAAAATAATTAAACAATTATCTAATGTAAAAATGCTTTCATTATCATCTTTTAAATTACGCATGATTTTGTTTTGATTATTTAATATTAAAAGAGAATCAAGTATATGTATTTCCTTTATATTATAGAATCAAAACATTTTATTTATGAGTTTTGCTTCCGGCGCTATACGTTGCGCTTGACTTTTATTGCGTTTTTAAGTTATTATTTGAGAAATATGAATACATAAATATTAATCTAAGAAACAGGTTAGACAAATTATTCAAAATTTCGGTTACATTAAAGAAAGCGCTCACAGAACTGAGCTGAATACTAAATAACTTACTGTGCACTGTTGCATAATCGTTAGTGCTATCATGCAAACATAGAATTTAACTAACAGAATGTATGACGTCAATACATAAAACATATAAAAAAATCAACTTAACAGCCCTCACGCAGACATGACGTCAAATTATGTGTCTCATTTTCTACAATAAAGTGGCCAGTTGTATTTCATGTTTAATATGGCAAAGTTAAGATCCCTTATTTATTGAATTTGAAATAAAGTATCTTCATTGCAAATTTAAATAGTTAGAATAAATGTAATCTTAATAAAATTTTACCTATTTTTCTAGATAGAGATGAGTTTATGAATATTTCATTAGTTTATTTTGAAGCAAAAGCTCATTAATAGGACGATACGATAAATTAAATATATGCTTTTTTTTTCTTCTTCCAAGTCAATTTTAAAGCTTGAGTAAATTATATTAAGTCCTTTTTTTTAGGTTTCTTAAAAATAATCGAATTTAACAAATATTTAATTGCGTTAGATTTTTCTTTATCAACTTAAAAAAGGTACGATGAATATTATTTCCAACAACAGAATACTTTGAATCTATATATAAAAGGAGAAAAGCGCCCACCTACTCATCGCGTCTCCGGAACTATTAGACTTACAGACTTGAAATTTGGTAGGCGTGTTACTTTCATGGAGTAGAAATCCTCTAAAAACGAATTTAACGAAAATCGACCCCTAAGGAGGGGTTAAGAATCATAATGAATAAATATTTATGTGTTTGTGCTATTAGACCTACAGACTTGAAATTTGGCACTCATGATTGTTTTGCTGAGTAGTGATCCGCTAAAAATGGGTTGGGGGAGATTCACTTTGAGGATTCACTTATGAGAGCGTAAAAGCTAATTTTACTTCAGTTTTAGAAATTCAAATCCTGTCCTTTGTAAATCAAGAGGGGAGGATTATGAGAATGTTTATCAATACAATCGAACGCTTAATGTTAGGACACAGATATCGGTAATTTATATATAAACAGTATATGTTCATACAGCATCCTGAAATACCGATCGAAGCGGGAGGATAATGGCTGGTATAACATAAAATTCCCCTAACAAATATTTTTACTTAGGTTACAATACTACTGTGGTGTGTGCGTGTAAAGGTGTTATTAACATAAATGGGTTAACTTATAAATGGTAAGCATATAATTATCAAAAAATGCTGAAGAAAAACTCTCCATTCCTTCTTTTTATTATGGATAGCGTTACATAAGCTATTGTTAATGTTTTTGTTTTGTTTTGTTTGTTTTAGAAAAATAAAAAAGAAATTCGTGTTAAAATAATTTTACGCTCATGTACTTGAATTGAAGAATAGCCATTTCTTATTTGCTATTATTTTCTATTATCTTTATATCTTACAATTTACGTCATGATTTAATAATTTTCTCCCTCCATTCTATTTCTATCTTTTCTGACTCATTAAAAATTAAGTCATGCCAAGTGTGGTACACGAAAATAATTATATTACCCAAACTTTATATAAAAGTCACGCACCATCAATGTCACATGTAGAGTATGTTCGACGCTGTTAGTGTCAACAAGAATTTTCTTAAAGAAATATTCGGATTCTGATGAAATGAAGCTTTGTTATCTCTGAAGCTCGCTAATTTATAAATAATAACAACCGTAACGACTTTTTAAATTACGGAATCAATTTTGTTTACTACTACAATTATGTACACAACATGTAGTCCTTAAAAAAATGAGGTAATTTTTTTTTTAAAGCAACAAAGGACCTTATTTTTTTTTTTGAAAATCCATTAACAAGAGTACTTTTTTACTGAAGTTATTGAACTAAATATTCACAATCATTACATATATATATATATAGGCTAATTCTCTACAAACAAGAGATAACATCCAAACAATAATATTCGAAAAACACATAGACAGTAGGAAAATCACACAATATATATATATATATATATTTAATCGTTAATCCTATAATAAATTGTCATAAATGTAGCTTAAAGGTAAACTATAAATAGAAGTATAACAAGATATTATGTCAAAAGTAAAGGTCCACAGTAATATGCCAGCAAACTCTTAGTCTTAGGAGTTAAAATTATAGGGTTAAACCTAGTCTTAAGGTCGGCTGACTAAATTTGTCTGTATCACTGGGATGAAATGAAGAAAAATTAGTATATGAAGAATAAAAAGTTTCTAAAATAACCTGCTTAAATAATAACATTAAACCGCATACCTATGAAGGGGAAAAAAGAGAGGGGGGGATACTAAAAATACAAAGAGTAAATACTTCAACCAGAAACCCGCCAAAACAACGGAACAGGAGAGTATTTAAGGAAAAATTGCTAAAAAACCCTTATACATAAGCACATATATATATATAGTTTTAATTTTCTTTAAAATACACATGGTAAATATAGCAGGATAATAAACTTAAGAAATAAGGCTGCAAGAATAGATATACAATAAATTTTTGATAAATCAGATCTAATTCACTTTTAGAATTCGTAAGTTCCAAAATATAAATGTCAGTTTTTCCAACTTATTTAATTTGAAATATACGGAATATAGATATATGATTTTCAGAAAGGCTGTTTTTTAAAAAAAATTTCTAAAGGCTGCTGTAGTTTCAAAATTTCACCACTTATATTATTACCATAACTTTTTTTAATATTATGTTTTGTAACAATAATAATGGCCTTATGAACGGGCTAAATAAATATGACGTCACGATCACTCGATAGCCATAGCCACGTGTTTCCTACGTAACTCAAACGCAACAATCTCAAACTTCGTTGTTGTTGCTGTTTTTACTATACATGTATGTTATTTTATTTTCTAAAATCTCGCCTTACCCAGCATATGGGCTGAAATATATTTATTCGTTCTGTCAATAATTTGCAATGTTTGTGACATTGAATGTAGTTTCTTTTAATTTTTTTCTTTTCTTTTTCTTTTTTGTATCGAAATTATCAGTAATTATGCAAAAAAAGCCTGATTTAATTGTTATTTTAGATGTTTCCTTTTAGATGTTATTAAAATTCCATTTCAGTATTGTTGTTAGAGAGATCCCTAAGGTTGTTTTTTTTTTCAAATATCTTATTTACTATTTTATTCGTTTATTGTATGGTAATATTTGTTTAGTTTACACGTGATAAATTTTCAATTTAATTGTGAATGAATATTTTTTGCTACAATATTTCTTAAAGTATTCATAACTTTACATATTAAAAGTGTTACTAAATAATCTTATCTTTGAACAGATCCTACTGTATTTAAAAAAATTTTTTTACATGATTATATTAACTAACTCTTATATTCTACATACATTGAGGTTTCAAGAAGAAAACTTCTTTTTTAAAAAATTATTTTACAAGTTTAAATCATTTTTCATATCCTTCCATAGTATTGATGAATTCTACTATTATATTTAGAATAATACACACACACACAATTTAGATGTAATTCAATAACCGTAACAAATACATTTATAACAAAAGATAAATTTACTTCTTTTAAAAAAATTATTTTAATTTTTCCTGTGATAATTCCCCTTAACAATATTTTGTTATAATTTAAAAAAAGTTGTGTTAATTTTAATACTTTATGAATCAACCATTTGAGGAACATAAAAATAAAAAAAATAAAAATTTCCTTAGTTAACAAATCTTTTTCGAATGACTTATATTCATTACTACAAAAAGAATAAGTAGTATTGTCTGAGTGTCATCAATGTGTTGGAATGAGTTTGTGATTTAATGATAAATAACAATAAGTGTACAACCACAATCAATTTTGAAATACAAAATATGTGTAATCAAAGCCATGAAACAATAAATATATACATAATCATTCAATTTTCTTATGTATATTCATTAAAACAGAAAATAGTTTAATCCTCGAATTCGAATCCGATACTGCTTTAAAAAATAAAGAATCAAGTTATGAACTTATGTGTGATAGATAATAATATATATTAACATATTTACTAAATGACAATAATTTGCCCATTCGTAGTTTTTTCCAAATATTTAGAGAAACTATTGAATTTGAATAAATTGTTGTCTTTACTTGTAACCTTTCAGAATCACCTTTTAATTCTAATATTTTGATAATGTTAATATTAAAATCTATTATTTTGATTTTCAGAACACAAAGAGTTAAATAAAGATATAAATGAGAAAATAACTATATAATCTTAACAGATTATGTATAAACGAGTATCTTGATTAAAGCAGAAGATTATATTTATAACTCATCTCGGAAGTTAAGTAATAATACTAATTACTATACTAAAAATATAACTGAGAAAACTATAATTAAGTACAGTAACAAACACGACAAGTAATTACTTTAAGAGACTTACATGTAATAACACAAATAAACTAGAATAATACAAATATATACACAAAAGAATTATTAGGAGTGATTTCCAACCTAATAAGTATACTAGAATAATGTATAAAATATTATATTATTAAGTATATATGAGAATAAATTTTACATACTAACGCGATGCTCGTGTTAATGTTTGTAACCCCATCCCACGACTCCAAACTGGCGCACCTTTTGGCTTTTGAAAATGCATTTGGTAAATTAATACTAAGGTGTTTTTTCTTTCCTTATTGCTTTATTTGTAGGTCATATCAGTTTTTAGAAGCAATGTTTAAATACTGACTTAACTATTCCGCCTTTTATTGCTTTTTAAAAGTCTAACTATATCATTTAAAACTGGTTAACCCGAAGTTTAAAAAATGTACCCACTCGTAACATCCTGAATTCCTATTTATATTACCTCTTGACACTATACCAAAAGATGCAACTCCTAATTTGATTTTTTCGTGTACTCGTCAGGTTTATTCATATCCAAAAACAGCACTTCACGTTTTAAAAATATGGAATTCGGGGCTCCTTAAAAAAAAAGAACCGGTTTTTTTTATTTGTCATATATTTACTCGTTTTCATTTTTAAGTAATTGATGTTCTTATTATTCAAGTGTGTTAAGAGGAAGCTGGAATCTTTATTAAACATTTGTAGACTCATATAAATGACGGAAAAGTTATCTACTTAAAATGAATGTGCATTAAATGTTAATTTTGAATAAGTTTACACAATGATGCACGGTGTTTGTGAATGTTTATTTTATAGTGCTTTCTCGCTTGCCTTGTGCTTAACCTTTCGTGAACATCTTAATTTGTCGGCTTTTAGATCTCAATGGGATCATCTTACCGATGACTTAGAGATCCTGTAAGAGGGTCCATATGTAAGATGATCCGGGTTTGTTTGTTTTTTTTCCATTAATCTGTTAAGATGATCTTTTTAAATATTTTTTAAGAAAAACAGAGAAATTTACCGAGTGTAAACATACTATTAGAAAAATGTCATCACTTCTTTCCATTTTATGATATTCCCTTTAAAAACATCAAAATTTTTCTTCAAAAAAAGTTTCATGAAGTATATTTTAAAAATTCAAATAAAAAATACGTAAGTTTTGTTATAGTTATTATTATTAAAGAAAAAAGTATACTGTGTGTTGGTTATCCTTCTGTAATTTGACAGTAAGATGTTTACAGGCATTCAATAGTTCAGCATTAATTATAGATAAAATTTGTTTCAATATAAATTGCAAGGAGCGAACTAATACACTACTTTACTTATACATTTTTTCAATTCTTTTACAGTAGTTTTAAATTAAAGTAAACAAATTGGGGACTTAAGTTTGAAAATATCTAAATCTCTTAAATTAATTTTTATTTTTTAGAAATTGTTGATTTAAAGTTCTAAACTTTATGATTCCTTTGTTTTTAAGCGTTTTATTAGTGTTTTATATGATAAATCATGGATTAAGATGTATAATTATACCGAGAATATTCTTACTCACAGTTTTAAAATACATTTCAATTTCATGTTAAAACATGATGATTAAACAAGATAAAAAAATCAAAATGAAATGAAATCGACTTCTTAAACCTTTCAATTTTTAACATTCAGGTGTTGCTCATTATCGCCCATCTAATTTAGAATTTTACCATTGCTGACATCTTTTTATTTGTTTTAGGTAATTTACCGCATATTATTTTATGTAGTTAAACTAAAAACTGGTGTATTTCAGACTACTAAAACAAGAAAATGTGAAAAAAAGTTCCGATGTTGGCATTTGAATGGATTAAGTGTCTGACTTAGCCCAGACAATCCTTGTTTTGACAGCAATAAAAACAGACCAATTAAATCCTATCAACTGGATTTTAGTCGGAGTTTTAAATTAATTTTAAATTGATTTTTCGTTTGATGTGTTATCTCTCTCTCTCTCTCATAGAAAAGACGGACACATACCTGCTTTCTTAAAGATTAAAAAGTTTTTTTTTTCTTTTCTACCTTTTTGTCTTAACAACTTCTTTGCCTGTCCACTTTATAATCTCTATAAATCACAGACACACACAAGTTGTATTAAAACTCATGTGGTGATTATATCTTTTTTGTATTCTCAGGAATATTTTTTGACGTTTAACAAAGTATTAAAGATTGCCATATTTATTCATAGAAAAATAAGATAAAAAGCCCTGTGATAATATTATATTAGCTGTAGTGGAAAATTTTTTGATTTGAGATAAGTTGTGTCACTGTTTTAGTGAATACAATAAATATAACTTAACTCAGCGGTGCAACAGCCCATGAGAGCCAAGGCCTACTGCACCCAACTCAGTATACGCGACTTTGGGCTCCGATGTGTAGGAACAGATACTCCGGTCAGATGGTCAGTCTGACGCGAACCCCCAGTGTTAAGTTCCCAAGGAAACAAGCTTGGTACTCATTTATCTACCCACTGAAGGGATGAAAGGCTGAGTCAATCTTGCACATCCCGGGGCTCGAACCTCGGACCTGTGGTGTGGAAGCGCGATGCACTAACCACTTAGGCACTGGGCTTACAATAAATATAGGTCATTTCAAAGGGCTAAGAAATAGGAATCTAGTTAAAGCTATTAGTTTCAAAAACATTTTTACTTATACTATCCGAGATTTAACGTATATTACCTATCGTAAACGTCATTCTTTTACAAATCTTAAAATTTTTTAAAGTTTAGACGCATACTTTTGATGCACTAATTGCTTATAATTTTTAACTGGTCTGTATAAAATAACCTATTTGTGTACAACTGCAGGTCAGATAAAAGTTACATGAAACAAAAAGAAGGGATGACAAATATTTTATTTTCAAAAGTAGTAATTAGTTAAAATATTGTATATTGCTTAAAAATGTACGGAGGGATTATATAAAAAATTCCAAATTACTTATTCTCTATCAGGGAATTATTTTCTTATGGCATATAAATTCAAGATTTCTGCTCTACAAAATAAGAATAAGAGACCTATATAATGTATAAAAGAGTTGCGTCAAGGGGTGATCCACTATGATAAATTTGACTTCTTTACCATAAGAGAGATGAAATCTACAACTAAAAAAAAATCCATACAAATTGCACAAATGTCGATCCATTTGCTTATGAACAAATGATAAAAAAAATTACTCAGGTATTTTAGACTCTGCATGTGAATTGTGTTTGATATTTTAAGGAAAGGAAATATATTAACTGAATGCAAGATGTATGTTATACAATGTTATGCAAAGGAACAAATAAAGTAATGTCTTACAAGGAATTATAACGTTATACACACACAATTATGACTCAATAAGCAAATGATGTATACCAGGCAACTCAAACCAGTTATATCAAAACTTATATGATATTACGGGCCGCAAATTCTATTTTATATTAGGCTGAGGTCCACATGTTTTTAATGTTAATGAATATATTCGAAATAAATGTACGCATTTTGTTTAATAACAGCAACAACAACAACAAAATGAGTATAATTAAAAACAAACATTTAGTGAATTCTACCTATTTTATTTTTATATTTGCATCCGTTTGCTATTTTATTATATATATAATTGAGTGCCGATAAATTGGCCGTGCCGGAAAAATGTTAATTGTGATCCGCGAGTTTGACATCCCTGATGTAAACGAAAGAATATATTACCTTATATATGGCCAGAGTTGTTATATATAAAATATGTCTACCTTTGCTAAATACTTGTCTTTTTTAAAAAAAAATTTTGAAAAAAAAAATAAGCATGTATCTTAATATATAAATTTGTTCCTAAACTTATATTTGATTTATTTACATCATTTCATTTTTATTACTTTTTCAATAAGCTAAATTCCCATTTATTTGAAATTTTGAAACAAAATAGCTTACGTGAGAATAATAATGAATGTAATAATTATATTCCATATTAAGAAAAAACCTTTTACAATTTTTCTAAATTAAGCTAAATTGAGAATTCAAGTACAACTCTGGTTAATTTTCGATTAATTCGTCAAAGCTGAAAACATTCGAAATTCAATAAAAGTTTTAATGTGTTTCCCGTTTATCTTGTAATATATAGTTTGTTTTTAATAAGACATCACTTACTTATATACTTTTAATGAAATTATCAATAGATCGCAAACAATCAAATCTATCAAAATCAGTGTTATATTTAGCGAGATGCTCTTGTAAATTCCTTTTAATATCAAAACAACTAAAATGGCACACAGCTTCTACAGGACTAATACGCTAGCAGAATAATTAATTTCTATTAACGGCTCAAAAAACATAATTTATCTCTATAAAAATAAATCCTGATTGTTTGAGTCACCAAGCGTGAAAAGTTATTTTCAGACAGAATAGATTAAAGTCGACATTTAATCTATCATTACAAAGTTAGCGAGTTTGTACGACAATAAGTAAAAGCTTAGCTTGAATAATACATAATTGATTGTAGATTAACCATTCTTTACCTTTTCTTCCATGAACACAACGAACAGTGTATTGTACGGAAACAAACAATGATATTTCCGCGAAGAAATCGTTGAAGCAAAAGAAAACTGATTAAAGCTGAGAATAGAAGTCACTATTTGCATACTTTGTTCTATTTGATTAATAATTGAAGTATGGGATGGTATTGTTTGTTGTTTGAAAAGTAAAAGTTCATAAATATTTATTCTTCCTTTAAATATTATTGTAACGAAAAAGCTATTCTATGGTTTTTCTTTAAAACCAGACGAGATCCCGTTTGAGTTTGAAGATCCATTTTTCAAATCGATTCTGCGCTCGATTAGACAAAAGGCTGAGTAAGCGATATATTTCTAGTCTATTTTTACCATACTGCTTTTCTGACAGTATGTGTTGCATTTTAGATACAAAAATCTATATTTTAAAAATAATATTAATAATAGGGAGAAGAATGATTTACGAAAATGGGGCATAGGAAATTGCGTAAAATTTCTTATCGATATGTATTATCTTTTTGTAGATGATACATTAAATTCCTTAACTTAAATATAAAGCAACAAAATTGGATTTTCATTTTTTTCTGTTACAAATATCTGGAATAATTTTTTTTTATGAATATATTTAATATCTATCATAAAATGTAAGCATAAATAATAAGATATTTCACTTTCAGAGAACTTTTTTTTTTATCCGCATTATATTATAAAAATTCCTCAATGAAACGATAAAAAAAACTAAGCGAAAAGTTAATTAAAAGCATTAACGTAAGAACAATAATATAATCGTAAATGTACTAATGATTTTAAAAAAAAACTGAACTTCAAATATTAAATGAAATTTATGCATGTAAATGTACCTTATTAGCTTCAAAAAGCTTGTAGCATTTAAGTTAAAATTAACCCTACACTTCTCTTTCTTTACTGAGGGAAAAAAAGAGGTACATATTTGAGAGATTATAAAGAACCAACAACATTGACGCTTCCGATATTTTAATTTCCCCACGATTAACGAAAAGAAAAAACCCTAATTTTAATCCTACGTCTTTAGTTTTTTTCGTTTATCCCTTTCATCATAAAAAATTAATACATCTCCGATCTACACTCATTTAAATTTTGGAACCATTTCATTCAGATTATCTTTTTTACAAAGAAATTAAAAGAACAAAAACAAAAGTTTTCCAAAAAGAATTCTCGTTGAATTCATTTTTGCAGGCATAAAGTTTAAAGAAACGAGACTATGTGACAGCAATAAAGGCAATTCTGATAATTCCATTTGAAACGCATTTTTAATTGACACTTATTGCGCTACAATCCTCATTGATTGAGAGGGGTCAACTCACCCAACTCCCCACTCATGAGAGTCAAAATCCCCTTCGCGCTCCTCATACTCATACAAAATAGGGGGGAGGGGGAGATACAGGAGAATAGAAAAGAAAAAAGCCACCTGCCAGCTTTCTGAGTGAATTGCGATCTGCCATCACCTCATATCCCATCCTCAAATGATCCACTCTGGTTGAAGGGCTTCTCCAGAAGTTATTTTTACCTCTCCTGATTACCTAAATGGAGAGTATTCATCTAGCCAATCCGAGTGCACGCACAATCATTAGGGAGAAGAATTCTGAAAAATATTTTTTGTTTTAATTTTAATCCGATAAGAAAAGGGAGTTTATTTACGGAAAAACATTAATTACAATTACGAGTGAAATGTTGACACGTAAAGTCAAAATTTTCGGGTTTCAAAGCTTATCCGCTTGAAGGCTTTGAATGGAGAAAATAGAATGACTAGAAATTCTTTAAAATATTTTTTTAAAATTTTGGAATCATTTTCGAAATGGATTGTTAATTTCAATTAAAAAGTCTATTATTTTTTTATGACATTGACCCAAAATTTCTTAATTCATTTTTCAAGAAGTCTTGGACACCGATGATCATGTAAGGATGTCAGAAAATTAATTTCAGAGCCGAACATTGAAAAAAAATTTCCCCGAAAATTTAATTGCAAAAAGAAAAATTGACTGTACTACAATAACTAAAAATAAAGTAATAAGCTTACAGTGTATATGAATTCACAGAGCACATTAGAGAAGGAAGTAAAGAATCTATAGAAACCTTTTAAGGTATCCGAATACGTTCGGAACCGTGATTTTGCAAAAGCGTATAAATGGAAAATATTTATGATATTTAGCGTGATTTCGATTAGAAAATGTATATAAAATTGCTTTAAGAATATTATTACAAAAAAATTATTTAAGTACAATATTTTGACAAAAAATGAACATAGAATGACCCATTTTCAAAATATTCTCTTTTTGTAAAAAATGCTTCTATTATAATAATATTTTTCCTGTGTATAGCTCAAACCTCTGTACAGAGGCTCAAGTAGAATTTTTGAAATATATAACTTAGAAATGGGTTTATCCATGTTTTACGACAACAGAGGGGAGAAATTTTAAGAAAAAAAACGCCGATAATTATTTCAATGGGTTATAACTTGGAAAATAATGCTTTTTTAAAAAAAATAGTCCAGACTCTATGTAGAAGTCTTTACTTTATATAAGCAAAATAATATTATTTTAGAAGCAATTTT
>BMAV01011913.1:0-46189 GCA_019973955.1 Trichonephila inaurata madagascariensis | reverse complement strand
GGTTCCGAGCGTAGTCGGATATCTTAAAGCAGAATTAACAGAAATTTTTTTCATATCAGAGGTGCAAAAAGCGACAATATAATGAGCTCAATAATTACAATCGGCCGTAGATAACGGTGAAACACAGTCTACTTTCCGTCTCTTAATATCAATTGCTCTGACAGAATTTGGACAGTGCTGGACAGTAAATGAATGCGGTGTATTATTTGATTGTCATTCAAGAGGGCTTAGTGATATCGAAGGATTTATAACAGGACATATAAGATAAATGTTCTGTGTAACACAGTTATGGTCAGATGTAGACTAAGGTTTCGCAGTGGACCCATTTGTATAGTGCTGGACAGTGAGCAATAAGGGCTAAAGGTATTTATTATTTTATCGATCTACCCAAGCGATTATTGATGATCACACATATCTGTTAGCTAATTTCTGCACATTTCCCCTCCCTCTAAGGTGTTAATAAGCATCTGTATCCATATCCTAATATAGCTGAAATGCATGTCATACAAATGCTAAATTTATGAAAATTTACATCATTGCTTGAAGAAAATTTCTACTAAGTTTTGTTGAAGTTTAAAATGTAGTTATTTTAGCTTACACGTTTCGACACACTAAAAGCGTTCTTCCTTTATTTACAGGACGAAGTGTTCACTTTTTTGTCGATCAAATCCGTTAAATTTCTGCAATTAGAATTTCTTTCAAAAAATAATAATTGTATTGTTATTTTTACATAATTTGTAGATTTAGCAAAATAAACAAATTTTACTTTTTTTCTGAGATTTTTTTGGGTTAATACAAGTGTATATATACAGTCGGACCTCTATATAACGAAGTCGCTAAATCCCGAAAAAAAGTTCGTTATATGGAAAATTCGTTATATAGAGGTTCATCTTTCAATTTTCTTGACAAACCACATAAAATAAATTTTAAATTCTTAAACACTAAATATTAAAAAAAAAAAAAAATTATTATTCACACGTTTTTGTAAATTGATATATATTTATTTTATATATCTCACCTATCAAAAAATGGAAAGAAAGAAAAACTGCTAAAAAAGTTTCCTCTGACGCCTTTATCCACTTCCTGAAGAATTAAATTTTCTTGTTTGATGCTCAAGCACTTAACGTTTTGACATTTTCGAGCAACAAGAAGCGAAGTTACCTGTGCAACTGATCAACACTACAAATGAACCGAGACTAGTTCAAGGACACGGGGACACGAGACAACTCCGCTGAGGGTTCAAGGGGATATCAAAGATGTTTCTAGTGAACTGGACGATGGGGGGTTAAAGGTTGCATTTTTTGGATGAAATCCCCAGATTTCTACTGCGTTCGGGGAATTAGGCACCTAAAAAAACCAGTTCAAGATTTATGATCGCCATAAAAAGTGTTAAAAGAGAGAATAACTTGAAATGTCCAAAAATACTTCAAAAATAGAGAAAAAAAATTGAATCACAAGAGAAAAAGTTCGTTGTATAGAAAATGCACTTCGCTATAAGGAGGTTATTTTATGAAAAAATCGTGAAATGTTCTTGATTTTTGGAAAAATTCGCAATATAGAAGTACGTAATATGTAAATTGGACTGTATATATATAATCGACATTAAAGGATAAAAGGATTAAAGGATAAAATAGTAAAAGTGGTACTGTCCCCAAATTTCTGATGAACATTCGTTATATCTATTAAACATTATAGATATTGTATTAGTTTTTTTTTTTTTTAAAGAAATGAATTACTCTCTTAGTTAAGTATTTTTGTGATGAGTGCAATGGTATATATATACATGTGTATTTCTCCAAATTCACCATAAGTTACCCACACAGCAGAAACCGCAGAAAAAAGTGTTTTTTTTACGATTTGCCGTACAAAAAGAAATGTACTTGCCCAATTTTAAGAAAGTTTAAATTTTATCAGTTCAATATTTGAGGTCGTCATTTAATGAATAGATTCGATTGATACTTCCAGTTTCCCGATTGCTTAACACATAATTCTCTTTATATAAAATTTCAATAATTATATTTTCTTGATGATCTCATTTATATTGAGAAGTGATTTCGTAAAACGAATAACTTTACATACTTCCATATATACTTAAACTACCTCAATTCCTCCTAAAGAAATTTAATCAGATACATTCTTGACTGCACTTTCTTCTATTTGGTCCAGTTGTTTTCATGATTTGGGAGAGATTCATCTCTATTGTATTTAGTAGACTTTTTTACCGAAATTAAAAGTAAGATAATGTAGGCTGGTAAAATACGCAGACATTTAAATTTCTTTAAACTTTCATATGGATTTTTCTGTAATTTGTTTTTAATTTATTTTCGATTAATTAATCAGAAATTGATCATAATTTTCTCTAAAAGTTTATTATAGTATAGTAATTTTCAATATGAAATCATTTCTAAAAATTCAAGGAATCATATATATATGTATGTGTGTAGACCTCAGATATAACATTTGCTCTACTTTAAATTTTTAATACTTAATACAACGTTTTAACAAATTATCTCCACACACCCAAACATAGTTCCACGAAATCAATAACAAGAAACAATGCACGTCAAATAATAAAAATATTCCGACGCTTCTTGAACGTTCAGTATTGACCTGGATTCAAACTCAATTTTTTCTAAGCCTCATATATAAGTTTACTTATTTACCTTGCCTTAGCTAGATATTAAGCTGAACAACTATCCGGAACTTTATATGGTGATTTTTTTAAAACTTTTTTTCCTTTTATTGTTTTAAAAAAATTATGCCACAGAAAAGAATAACTTTTTGTGAACAATAAAAATGACGACAAATGTACTTTATTATTATTAAACTATATTATTATACTCATTTTTTCCATAGCTTTTTGCTTTATTTCCCTCTCTCATAAATGAAATATAGTATGCTTTTATAATGGCAAAATTTCTCCAGACACACTTATTTTGTGTTTTCAAGTGACAAGTATTTTATATCATGTATGAACATTTACTTGGACAGTAGACAATTTCACAAAATGTGGGTTATATGTTAACATTAGTTATTTAGGAAAGAAAAATTCTTGAAATAATTTCGCGTATCTAAGTGATAAAAAAGGCCCATTGTTAAATATCTCTAACGTAGTCTTTACTTATATTTAGAATAACATTAAAATTTATAGAGTTTTATATGATTCTTTTTTTTTCCATTGGATTTTTAATTTATGTAACATACAATTTTTTTTTATGCGAAATGTCATTAAATCTCTTATATTTGTTGTTAATATTTTTTTAGTTTATATTTTATTTCTTGGTAAAAATTATAAAAATGTAAAATACATTACAATAAGTCATATTTGACAGCTATTTGTATTAACACGTATTAACAAATGTAATCTATACCTAAATGACAAGTATAAAAGGTTAATTAAATTGTATCTATAAATATTGTGTTTAAAATTTTTTTTTTTTTTTTTTTTTGAAAAATTAAATGCAATTAAACAATAATAATAACATAAAAAAGAAATAGTATAAAACAATTTTTAAAAAAAGACATAAAGTAAATATTTTTGATGAAGGAACATGTACTGCAAAATTAGAGGACATATTTTGGTGGTGAAAAATAAATAGATGTAATATGGCTTGGTGTATTCTCTTTCAGGAACTATAGAAAAAAAAAATTTTAAAAACTGTGAATGCACTTCATTCTAATTGTTTTCACAGTCTAAACTGCAATCTATATCCTTTCGCAGAATTTTAGTTGTATGATTTACGTAACTAAATTCCTGTGTATTACAGGGAAAAAAAATGAAATTTTGTTTCACCTGTCTCTGTAAATATAATTCAACACCTTTCAAATCGAATGCATTGTAAACACACAGTTAACAAGTCTACGTCAGTAGAATTATCCAAACACATTGAATGATATTGAAAAAGAATATTATTCTTGAAACAGAGCATGGTAAAAAACGGTCCTGTGTGTTGCAACATAAAACCACAGTATGGTGGATAATGATGAACAATTTTCACAAAGTTGCAATTAATACTTGTTATAAAGTATTTCTACACATTTCATTTTTTTAGAAATATCTTAATTTTTTACAAGAGCTGTGCAGAAAAAAGTGATAAGAAATATATTGCGTTTTTTATCATTTAAGCATTTGTTTTCTTATAATTAACCATAAATGCTCATTTTCAATGACGCTGCAATCATATGAATAATCTAACAAACATGTTTACCTTTTTCAGATTCATGCTTAATGACGAATAGAAAAAACACGCTAATTGCACAGAATGCTTCATTGTGTGTGTGTGTGTGATGCTATGAAAAAATCCCTTTATGAATATTTATGAAATCAAATGGATCAAAGCCAAGCATATAGTTTTGGACTCAACACATCTTTGAGGTTTAATTAATTTGCGATCTTCTACCAAAAGAAACTTTTACATAATCTTTCTAGCAAAAACTGTGCTTTACTTCCTTCATAAACATTTTCATTTCGTTATATGTAAGCTTTTGAAAGGAATTTAATCCACAATTTTTTTCTAATGTTACATTTTTACTCGTTCGTTATAAAAATGCGATCATTTTAATTACGAGCTGATGAATTTTCTTAAATTTTCAAGCTTTCTTTGTGCCTAATATTTCCAATGATTTGAGGATTTTCATTTAAAGAAAATTTACGTAAATAAACCTTATATATATATATATATATTTCATTTCTGGTGAATTCTTTTGATTACCATCTATGCAGGCACAATGAATTTTACCTGAAAAATAAAATAAATGCAAACTTATTTTTTTCCCTTAAAATAGCAAATTAACATAACTTCCCAAGAAAACTGCTGTTTTTTCCATGAAAAGAAATTATTCATTTTTCCAAAATGTTTGCAATAAATGCATTTTTCCTTCTAATCAAATGGAGCAAAGACATTCCACATATCTTCTTAAATTTTTTTTCGTTATTAAATAAAAATATAAAGCTAGAAAAGCGTAGAGGGTATTTAATTCGATTTCCTTTAAATATATATGTATATACTTATTTTCTGTATCTATCATTTTATTTCAAAATACGTAAAATGGAGGAATATTAAAAATTAAAGCAATAAGTAATAAATGTCATATTTTAAATATTGTGACTAAAACTGAGATTTATTTTCTTCTCCTTTCTTGAAAGTAGTGGAAGTAAAAATACAAATAATTAAATATGAAAAAAAAAAAAAAAAAATGTAGGAAAAGTGCGCAAAATATATATCATTTTCCTTCCCTCAAGCATTTTTACTTTTTTTGAAATTTGTAAGCGAAGCAGATATGACAATTGTTATTTTCTTATAAAGTCGCAATTTCGCAAAGAAAAGGAATTTGCATATAATTGCACTTTTAAAACCCCGTCTCATCATTTTAATATCTCCGATCTCTTAACATCTATTTGACGCGAAAGAAAGTAATTTTCTATTTTTATTCATTTAATAAGCTTCTTCTTGATAGCAAAGGAAAATATGTCAACTGACTGTAGCTTACAATTAAAAGTTAGCGAAACCAAATAAAATAATTCCACTAAGCTTGTACATTCGTTAAATGCCTGAGATTTTCATTAACTCGCAAAGCATAGGGGGGAAAGACGGGAAAAAAAGGCTTTCTCATTAAAAAATAAACTGAAGCGCGGTGACATAAGATGAAGCAAAGGAGAGAGGGGTAGAAAAGTGGATTAACATTAAAATAAAAACCCTGAAGTTCTTGAGCCAAAAATTCTAATCATTCCCTACACTGATTCAGTGTGATGTCGGGAGAAAAAATTTAGTTGAATGTTTTTAAAAGTGTTTTGCAAGTTGATTTTCCCCCTTCATCTTATTAAGTTTCATTTCGTATTGAAAAAAAAGTTGCATTTTTCACTTCAACTTTATAAGGAACCTGGTGGGGGAAAAAATCTTTTCTAGGTTGTTATAGGATATACCTGATTTTTTTTTTTTTTTTAATACGAGACAGAAAGTTGTCATTTAAGGTGCATGTTTATAAATAATTGTGTGTTTAAATCGATAAGCACTTGCGTAAAAATCTAGCTTTCGGTTTTGAAGAGATTTTCAGTGAATGTGCTTTAACTTAATTATTCTAACTAAATTTTTGACATATCAGTTTTTCGATTAAATATACGGGAGAATATTTTGTCGAATAAAATAAAATTTAGTTATTAAATCCTCAAAAGAAAAAAAAAATTTTTTTTGGTTATTGAAAGCGTGAAAAAAACAGAAAAATTAATGCACATTTAGAGCTTTTATTAGTTCGGGAAATCCGCGCATGATATTTTTCTATTTATAGAAAAATGTTTTACTTTAATAAATATATCATTTCAATATACATTTGTAAAAAGAAAAAAAAAAAAGGTTTTATTTGAGAAACAAATTCTAAATAATTGAAAGTAATTTTATTGTAATAGAGATAAACCAAAGACAAAATGCTTTAAAATGTGTAACATTTATGAAATTTATCTTCATATATATACCATAATTAATCATTCTTTTTGTTATATATCTAAGCCATTTTAAATGAAAAGATTCGTTAAGTTACACATACACACACACACATATATATACATATATATATTGCTTTTTCAATATCTCTCATTGGTTACTAACAGTAAAAGTTCTATATGAATGAAATAATTTATTACGATATGGATTCTCTTTTATAAGCATTGATATTTCAAATATAATAAATAATCTGAAGATTATGCATGCATATATGTACTTATACATATTGTATGGGATTATTCGATTCCTTTTTGTGATTAAAGGGGATTTTTGAAACGCATTGAAACTTTTTTATCATGTACTTGCATATATATTTGTTTATTTTAAAGTTTTCAAAAATTTATATAAGCATTTTAGATAAAGGCAGTGTGCTATTTAATATTTCGATTAAATTTATTCTTAATTTGTACCAACAATTACACATTTATGTTTTTCATTATGAGATCAAATAATGCATAAGTTTTTACTCTTGTTCCGATTATAATTTATTTGAAAGAAAATCTTATTTTGTCATATGTTTTAATTCGAAACACACGAAAGTTCTAATTAAATACATTGTTTATGTTATTTAAAATAAGTATATTCTTTTCATTTACTAATTAATGATGAAACAAGTATGATTGCATGAATGATATGCAAAAATACTAAAACACTAAGACCTTGGTTTTATTTTAATGTAAAATGATGCATGGTGTATACTATATATGTGTTAGTTAATTTAATTGCTCGTTCATGTAAATTTGTATCATTGAATAATAATAATAATATAATGAAATAAAAAGAAAATAATTGAATAATTAAAGTATTTAATTAAACATCTTTAAGACTCGTTAAGTGAAACAAGTAACATTTTTATGCATAATTTTCAAATTCGCATGGTATGCATTTTCTCACTTGTGAGCCTAATTTCGTTTTTTCGTTCGATCCGTTTTTTGTTGTTCTTTTGTTCGTTTTTCAAACAGAAAACACACACAAAAATCACGTGAGAATAAAAATAAATTATGAATAACTAAAAAAAATCTCTCTTAAATTTTCAATTTTTGCGAAGAAATTGCTAAAATTTATTTATTCCTGTTGCTTCATACCCAAAAAAATATGCGCTTACATTATTTTTATTACATTTACAAAGAAAGAGAGCCTAAAATTGAATAAAACTTATTTCTTCTCTCCTTCCACTGATAGAATGTAATCAATTTATCTTTAAATGAGCATAAATGCACAACAATAATCAATTCTATCAAACCCTTAAGCTCAAAATAAGAGTTCGAAAATGCTTTATGTAAATTCTTTAAGGCATGAAAGTTAAAATCTATATTTAGTTTCCACTACCTTTTACGACGAAAGACAAACTAGCGAGATAAGAGTGTATCATTATCTCAAGTAATTTACTACGAATATACTTTAAATGTATTAAAATCAAGATAACTTAGCTACGTAAATATATTAAGTACATTAAAATTTTCACCGCTTTTGAACATTTACACTTACGAATGATTACGTATACAGTATAAGATCTCCGTTTACTCTGCGTATTACACTCATCAAAAGGTTTCTTAAAAAGAGTGATGAGCAAACAAATACGGTTCTTTTATTTAACCGAACTTGAATAAATCCCCTCCCCTTGTACTGTTCCGAACCAAATTCCTCTTCGCTTATCAGATAGGGTTAATTTATATATGTGTAGAGATCACTGTATTTATTTTAAATCGTGGCTCTCTTTTCAATTGATCACCGCTCTCAATCCTGTATATCTGCGTTCACCTATCTGTGAACCCTCGAAATAGCTCGAATGCTGAGGTAGATAAACAAATACGCTTAACCTAGATTTAATTAGTTCTTGGCCATTCGCATCGAAACGTTTTAAGACAAAAGAAAATATACGATGGAGACCGAGTCCTTTGAGATCCTCAATCGTTCTGTCATTCCTAAAATACCTAGCGAATCGCCCTGCACGCTTGACGGGCGCTCCGGGAGTGTCCACGGCTAGCTACCGCTGCGTCCACCGGCGCTTCGTCCGTCGAGTCGCGGTGAGAAAGGGGCTTCGGCGGTTGATCGCGTCGGTTGGCTTTTGCCGCCGCGATCTATCGTCGGGGGGCGGACCGCTTATGATAATCGCTCGGGGGAAATATGACGGAAGAGGGAGATGATACCGGGAGGGAAGGTTGCGCGCTGCGTGCGACGTTGTTATGTTGTGTGACCAACTGTGGATTTTTGTCATTTCAGGGGCCGAGCAACTGTGAGGATGTCGCGTCGGAAACAACCGCACCCGCTCCATCTCGACACCCTGGACCAACTCAGCAGTCTTCTCGAGCACGGTAATTCCATTTGATACTTCTCTCATACCCTCCCTACCCCCTTTTTTATGTACAATGGTATGCCTAAAGGAACCGAGCTGCGTATTCAAATCCCACTCAACCGTTTCAGCACGGTTCCCTTTTCGCTTGACAATGTACCCGATTTTTCTCGCTTCCAAGGAAAAGGAAAATGTGAGAGTGCGCCCCCGCCCATGGCTTAGATTCTTCCCCCAAAGAGCAGCCGAAAGGGAAAACCTCCGTTTTTCGATTTAAACAAACTGCTCCCCCCACACCCTCACGCGCTCAAGGCCTGTTTCGTTGTCAGCACCTACCCAAGATCAATGCTGCCGTTTCGCCCTTTTTTTTTATTTCACTTCCTTTTTTTAAACCAACGGTAGAAGTCTCATTAGGCTTAAGAAAAGCCTCAGCAGAAAAACGTGGTCGAGTTTCTCCGCCCTTAGGCGAAGAGTGGTCAGAGCGGTTTGTCCGATTCCGAACTCGGACATTATGAAGATATTAATAATGAATATGTATGAATAATAAAAACTGCCAAATAAATGTCATAGAAACATTACTAAATTCAACGAAAAAAAATGTATTTTTGCAGAATTTTTTTTTAAAAAACATATTCGCTTTTCCCTTTTTTGTGTACGAATATGTCAGAAATTAATAATTGTAATGACAACTGAACAGGCCTTGAAATAAACCAAATTGATTGAATAATTTAATCATTTTTATGAAAAACAGTGAGCACATGATTTTTATCAAGATGAATGCATGTAAAAGCAATTCCTGCACAACCATTAAGGATATAACGCAAAAAAATATTTATTTTTATATTCATAAAGGTTTTAATTTCAATAAAGCTGCTTGTGTACTTTCTGCTGCTCTTAATGATTCGTCAAGGCATACAAAGATGATTATGTGTATTAATATATCCTTATTAAGAGTAAAACTAAAAATATAACTATACCTTTGATGCTTAACCAACCATAAAAAATGTCAATCAAAAAATTTCAGCATTTTTAATTTTTTTTTTATTTGCATATGAAATCAAATCAATCTGAAATGGTCTGTTGAACGTAGAATGTACAACATTGAAACAAAACAATATTTTTAAAATTGAGTAGTGATTGAATTTTTTCAATAAAATTATTTTATATAAAACAATTTTATCAACCGATCTATTCAATATAAATAAAAGGTTGTCAACTTTTAAAGATATGCACATGAAATCCTAAACTTACTTATGAGTATAATGGATTTTGCAATATATGCAGAATGGTTTAGTTGCGCATTTAAAATATTAATTGTGCAGAAAAGAACAAAGCAATTAATTACCTAAAAATAATTAATTGCATTTAATTTTCCGGATCTCATACCTTCAGCTTCAAAATAATACATTTAATTAATTTCTACAATTTTTGATGATTTTATACAGCAAAGGATCAACGCAGTTTTTCGTTTAAGCGTGAATTTTTTTTCTGCGCAAAAACGTAAGTCCTATCTAGCAAGAAAAACGTTTTGTTCCGACATATGAAGAAATAGAAGAGGTTTCCTAGGTAAGTACGATTTCTATTTATAATAGATTGATTTATCCGTGTAATTTGTATCAATGCGTGAAATTTAAAAGCCCTCTAGGGTAAGTTAGTTATTTCAAGCCAGTCAGTGCAACAATAATAGATAAATCTTATTATTGTTACACTAAATAGGAGTAATGGATTACTGTCGCTTTAAATTCAACAACAAAAATTTATAAATGCGTGAAATTTAAAAGCCATCTAGGGTAAGTTAGTTATTTCAAGTCATTCAGTCAGTTAGCCAAGTCAGTCAGTGCAACAATAATAGATAAATCTTATTATTGTTGCACTAAATAGGAGTAATGGATTACTGTTGCTTTAAATTCAACAACAGAAATTTATATCGAGGTAAGTGAGTGACTATTAAAAAACTCTACCTGAAACAGGATAATATAGAGCGATATGATGTGTTTTTTGTTTTTAAACGAGTTTTGTTACTATATTTACTTCTTTTACATCATTCGTTCCACATTTCCAGACAAAAAAAAAAAATTTTATAGCTTATTTAGAAAAAGTACTTTTTTGAATAACTTGCAGATATTAAATATGAGATAGACGCAGTTGCTGAAAAGTGAAATCTTACAATTTTTTGTTGTTAAACTATGCAATAATATATGTGTATATATTTTCTCGTGAGAATACCGAATTAGAAAACGAATCACCAGTTGTTATACTTAAGCATTTTTGAGTTTTGTGTAAATAGACAAAAAAATTTAAATAATAATGTGTTTTTTTTTAATAAATAAATTATTTATTGCATTCCCTTACATTAATGTGTAAAAAAATCTTTCGTTTAAGTGATAACTTTTATTGATTCATGTATTATGCATAAGTTGCATTTTTCAACAGGTTTTAAAAAAAAAATTTATCAATAAAAGTTAAAAGTATACTTAAATATTAATTTTTCAAACTGTGCATTTTAAATTGTCCCTGTCCAAGACTGTTCATTAGAATCTCATTTTGAAGTAACACAACGAGAGAGAGAGAGACTATCAGAGACGGACTTTATAGCTTTGAATCAAATTCAATAACGAGGAAGACCTGAGAAACCACTCTACTTGCCTTGATTAAAGTACATTAGCCCCGCTGCACTTCGAGTCTTCTAATCAGGATTCGAAGCCACAATTCGGATCACGTGGTTTTTATACATAGCCAACGACTTTCGATTATTGTCTATTAACATCGCAAAGAAACAGCATGGGAATTGTTGACAATAAAACTTGTATTTCGAACTACGGTCGTGGCCGCGGTAGCCCAGTGGAAAAGGTATCGGATCGTGGCTGGCTTTATCATGAGTTCGAGCCCAGTACCACTAAAGACCCGCCGAGTAGGGCAGCGAGTCACGCTAAATCTGTCGAGAGCTGAAACGTCCTCCCGTTGGTGTGATAGTTAGGAGAGAGGGTGCCAGCTCAGGTGTCGTCCACGTCACTTGACCATGGTTCAAAATTACGTGGTCCGTCGCCAAAAGCCCTCGTGTAGTTGAACAGTGCGACGTTAATATTCACTCACTCACTCGAACTATGGTCACGTGACGAGGATGATACCGTAGCTTGCACAACCCTCCTCAAACTTACATACGACGCCAATGGGAGGAGTTTGAGCTTCAGCAGATCAAATGTGCTCTTTTAATCGATGAATTCTTTGAGACACCATGACACTGAACCTATGATACGACTATGACAACGCTCGACCACATGCTCGCGACCATAGTGACTAAAGCTGTTTAAGTCGCTACTCATTTTCTACATTTATGCTTGTAGTTTGAGTTTGGGATTTTTCATATAAAATTTTAATTTCTTTAAAAATATACAACATTACTTTAAAAAAAAATTACCGTGACTTCCTAAGAAATGCTGGTGGTATAGATTTAGTAGCAAAACAATTATTGTAATTGTTAAACTGTTTAAAACAATATCATTCTTTTTAGGTAATTCTTAATACCAACTTTATTACAATACATTGCATAACGAAAATTAAATCCGTATAGTAGAAGTGTCACTGTTTTAAAAAGTAATTGTAACTATTTTTCTAAATGTTATATTCATACATATATTTTTTTAAAGGGTGAAAAAAAAACTACTTAGAACAAAACAAAACAAAAAAAAGATAATATGCATTTTGACTATAATACCTCTTTCATATATTTAGCGCTTGAATTCTCTTTTGAAATCTTTTTATCTGAATTCGACGAAACGAACAGAACCCACAGCCTTGATGTCAATCACATTTAGAAATTTTTTTCCCTTTGGCAGTAATATAAAAAAGACGTGTTAAACTTAAAAATAATCACACGAGTGGTAAAGATACTATTATGATTGCCAGAAAAGCATTCTCAACATATGTAGAAACTGAAAATCACCTGTCTATCCTTTCCGCATGGTTTTTAAAGGTCAATTAATTTCCTGTTAAATACAATACACGCGATTTCAG
Organism: Trichonephila inaurata madagascariensis; assembly: GCA_019973955.1. NCBI lineage: Eukaryota > Metazoa > Arthropoda > Arachnida > Araneae > Nephilidae > Trichonephila > Trichonephila inaurata. Next base: position 33,388 of record BMAV01011913.1, on the reverse strand, counting down.
ATAATACTGATTCAAAGATATTACAGTCAGCGCTCCGAAATTCGTATATCACTTGGCAAAAATGGAACAACGTTTCCGTATTAAGTTGCCTGCTCTTAAATTAAGAATTATCAGTGAAATAATAAAATAATTTTAAAAGAAAGATAACATCATAATGCAATACTAATATGCATATAAAGATCATATCATGTAATAAATGTGGTCACTTTTTCTTTAAATTCATGAATAATCATTAAACAGATATGAAGGAGATGATTCAAATTGATAAGCAGCTCTGAAAACTGAATAATATTTATTTTGAAAAATGTTATAAAAAAAGTTTAGAATGTGTTACTATATATATGTATAGTTTTTGTTTCTTTTCAGAAGGATATCGTAATTTTTATTTATTTATTTTTTTAACTTAACAAAAGGATACTAGAGCTGTTTTCTGATATTTTACATTCAAAAAGAAAATTATTACTGTGGCTGCACAGGGCATATTAGAGAATAGGATATAACTTTAATAAATACTGAATATAATTTATATTAATCTTTAATTATAAAAACTGGAAATCTGGGTTTTCCATATGGCTGTCCCTGAAACTAAATTTTCTTTTCATGCCTTTATCTTCTATCAATACGACCCATGTACGAATAATCTAAAATAAATTTCACGACTCTTAATTTCGAATGAATTAGCATCATTAACGACATGTTAAGAGAAATTCAAAAATAGTTAATTTAAATTCGTTATACGCTTGATGAAAAAGTACTTGAATCTTGCAATACGATTGTAATGTTTAATATATGCTGATTTCTACATTTAGCGTATGTCTAATTATATGAATTAATGTTTTAGTTTATGTTCTTAAACTTCTGATTAACAGAATCACTGGCTTTGAAAAACTTATTTGTAGTTGAATAGTTTGTGAGTGTCTCCTTCCGCCTTTTCAGAAAGATTGCGAAATCTTTTTTATCTACTCAATAAGTCTATACTCTATACATCACTTTTAACTATATAATGAAATTCATTTAGTCTTCTTATTAACTCATTTAAGTCTCTTAGGTTATTCTTACATTGTATAGGGTTTGAACAAATACTGAGCGACGCATTAAAAGTTTTAGAATTGAAGTAATAATTATATATAAAATAAGTTTCTATTTATATTATCTCGGAAGACTTTTTTAAAATTTATTTAAAAAGGGACTCCCTATTTAAAAATTAATTATTAACCCCTTAACTGGTTTGCTCGTACACCGTACGGGCTACTGGAAGCTGTCCCCAACTGGTTTGCCCGTACGCTGTACGAGCACTAAGATTTTCTTCTTTCTATATTTGATTTGCACATATTTTTAATTCTTATGGTGAGATTATTAGCACTAATGTTTTTAAGAGATGCAGTTTGTCCAAGGTACTGAAATGCTTCTCATCCGGGATTTTCTTTGTGGTGAAGGTGAGAATTTTTCATGGAAGGCAGGAATTTAGATTCTTGAAAATATTCGATAAAGAACAGAGATTAGCAAAGCAATGTGTACTTTGTTGCTGGGGAAAAAAAGTCGATATTATTTCATTCCCCATTGCAATGTAAGACTTAGTATTACGCCATGCTTCAAATTGTGTGTACATATATATATGCACACCACACACACAAAAAAGTCCTCAACTGTTTGAAAAAGAAGTACGAACATGAAATTATTTTGAAGTACGAGAGAAACTATTTTAGGATATATGAAACATTCTTCATAGCATGCAGAGTGTACTTATAAAAAGCAAACATTTAGGGAGATTTTTCTGTTTCCCAATTATAAAATAAAAAAATAGTGTGAAAACTTTAAAATTAACAATTAAATTAAAATCCTTCCATTTTCGCATTCTGTTAATTATTATGCTCAGTTATATGTAATAAAACAATGTGCCTTTTTTTTTTGGAGCATTTTGGAAAGAAAAAAATTGACCGCTTGAGGGGTTAAATTAAGAAGAAATAGATATGTGGAAATGCCTTTCCTTTTTAACCATACATCTAAAGAGCTGCTCAAAAAGCAATTTAAATTCAGAAATCGTTTTAATCACTCTTAATTGGAGATTTATGTAAGATTTAAACATAAATTTTGCTAAGAAAATTTCATCAAATGACTTGATCTTACATCATTTTCATATTTTCAGCTTTTTTATTTAGATTCTTTGTGTTTATAATACTGAAACGCTATCTTTACCCCATTCAGGTCTATCGAGTTAAACTTAAATAAGAATAATTATGTAAAACGTTTTCCCTTTCAGAGAGATACAGAAAACATAATGGAATTAAATATCAGAAGAAGCCAAGTCATCAGTGAGGTGATTCTTCCGCAGAAACGTTTCATTGCGGAAAATGTATTCACTCCCCTCAAAGCTGATGAATTATTAATGCAAGTTATGCGTTTTCACACTGAATAAGTTATTATTTAAGCAAGAATACTTACAGTTCTAAACATTTTTATGTTTGAATAATTCTTTAAAATTGTAAGTGTTTAAAGGACTGATTTTTTCCCCTCGATTTAAAGTGATTGAGGTTTCTGCGAATTAATATTCGAGTTAAATGTATGTTTTGAATAAGCTTTCAAGCAGTTCAAATGATTCTTAACTTTTAGTCTGAAACTCAGTGATATTTCAGTTTTTATTTTATTCTATGGAGTGCTAGAAGTTATTAACCCTTTAAAAATGGTGAATTATTTCATTCATATTTTTTATTGACGTACTTTTTTTTCTTGGTGATACTTGATGTACGCCTCGAATAAAGTCATCTGAGATCAATTTTTTATTAAATTTAAACATTTTTTATGAATTTAATTAATTAGTTTAATTTAAATATTTTAACTTTTCCTGACAGACCGCGCGCGCGCGTTCTGACGCGCTTTCTTTTTTTGTTACAACTTCTTCATGCATGTAATTACTATAATAAAAAATAAAAAAATTTACTGAACTCCATGATTAATTTGATTGATAAAAGCTATAAAAATTAATATAACAGAAATTCAGAAAGAACAAAGCCATCAAAATATGTACTATCGATTTAAATCTAGGCCAGATTTTATATATACTAATCTATTATATATATTTAAATATACTAATTTTATTTTTTATATATGTTAATAAACTTTTTATAAACGGTATCACACATTTTTTTTTCAATTTTGAGCAGGTTGAATTTTGATTTGGGGCAGTTCTCAAAATATTTGTTTATTCAAAAGAAAAGAAAAAGAAAATGGCATAGAAATACATATCAATATATACATATCCCAAGTAAGCAATTATTAAAAAAAAAAGTTTTATTGGAAATTATATCAAACTAAATACTGAATGTAAAATGTATATTAAACTATATTTAAGATACTTTTTCTGGTACAGTGAGCACTATCTAAAAAATGTAGCTATTGTATATGCGCATATTTATGCGCGTGTACTAGCTTAAGGGCCTTAAAAGCCTTAAAATTTAAATGTAAAAAGAAAAAAACGAACAGTGATGCATAGTTTTGATAGATTTCTCCTGAAGTGTTTTGTTTTTTACTCTTTCGGGATGTTCATTCGTCAAACTAAAGAAAACTGTAATTTACTCACCAAATATAATTAAAGTAATCAACTTTGTACGCGTATATGCAATTCCTTTGAATTTTCCTTCTCATAGCTTTAAACGAATTAGTTTTAAAAAATAATGATATATATTACGTCTAAATAACAGGAATAAACCAGTGATGTACGCAGACTTTTACGAGAATTTACATTTTTAAAAAACATAGATGAAAGTACTGGGGCGTAATCTTTATGATAAAAATTAAAAATCCTTTGGTGTATGGGGGAGGGAGTTGCACCCCTTAACCTTACCCTAGTGCAGTGATGGTGAACCTATGACCCGTGGGTCAGACACTGACCCACGCAAGCTTTTTAACTGACTCTTGACTACTAGGCAACCACTTGTCTTTTTTACGTGGGCTTATTTAGATTTTCTAATTTGTGTGGATTATTTATATTCTATTTGTATTTTTTCAAGCACTTCATTGACACAAAAGCAATTTAAATGCTGTCTATAACCTTCAGTTTGATCATTACAGTTCCAAAATTACGCAAATGACAACAAATGTATACGAAAGTATGTAGTATTTGAAATAAAGCAAAAGTGTTTACAAAATATCAAATAAAGTGTACAATTTTGCTCACATTTTGTTTGTTGAAAAAAAAAATCAACAAGCCAAAGCAAATAAAAATATTTAAACCACTTTCTTCGGATAAAATGCACATTTGTAAGGTTATGTTCAGTTATGTTTGTAGAAAGAGACTTCCATAGCACTTGTATCGTCCCCTGTCTGTTACACCTTGTAAGGCGCCAATGAGCGCCATGCGTATGTCTGTTATTATCGATATAAGCAATATTTGGCTCGCAATTTAAGGCACGCCTGCACCATACGAAGTCAGTACCAGTGTTGAACTTAGTGGCATCCATTTTGAACACATTTGAAAGTAATGTATATTGATGTATATGTATATTAGGCACGTTAATTCAAAATTTTTCTCAAAATTATTGTATTCTAAATATAAATATTTTTAATTGCAGCCCTGTACTATGTCGGTGGTTAAAGAATTAAAAACAGGCCATACAAGTTCCAGACTATATCAAGCTAAATAGTTTAATAAATATGGTGTGATTGATAGGGATAAAATGGTTATATGTGTAATTTGTCATGGAAAAGTGACTTCACGTATATATAATATAAAAAACAATTTGAAACCTTGCATTCTTATCTCGGGATGTCAACAGATAAAGAAAGAAAAACGGATTTTTTATTTTAAAAAAGAGAGAGAATTTTTCTCAAATGAAAAAAATGTTTTAAAAAGTTTTTTGGTTCAAAAAGGAACATTACAGCAGCTAGTTTTCAAGTTGCCCATTGCATTTCTCCCGGGAAACCTCTTCAGAAGGAAAAGTAAAAAAAAAAAAATTTTTTAAAAAAACGTTTCTAGAATGGAGTCCCCCATTTTTTTTCAGATTTTTAAAAAAAGATTTATTTTAAAGCGTATAAATAAAATTTCCTATAAGTCGCAATATAATTAAAAATCAAGTAATAGAATTATAAAAAATTTTTTTTTCCCAAAAACATAACGATTTAAATTATGCATAAATGTATTCAAATGCTTTTTGATAAAAAGTAATGATGTAAATGTTTTTTGCACAATTAGCAGTTTTCTCGGTATAAGTATGGAAATAAAATGAAAGAAAAAATTAAAAAAAACTAATAACATTGAAAAGGAAGTTACCAGTCATGATGTTTCTTAAAGAATTTGATATTTTTCATTTAAAAAAATAGATATTGACCTTCAGAAAATAGTTTCTGTGCAACAGATGGTACACCTAGTATGGTAGGAAAAACAGTGGATTTATTCAGTATATCTTAAGCAAAATATTTCACATTCTCTGATTGAATTTCATTGTATAATACACAGCATGTTTTATGTGCGAAGCTTGGTTTAAAAAACATTTTCCAAAGTAAATAATGTCATTGTAATAAAAAACAATTAACTTTATAAACGCAAGAGTTCTTTATAAACTATACAATGTTCACAATTCTTAAAGGAAATTGAATGCCAATATTCAGGGATTTTGCCATACAACAACGTGCGATGACTTACTTTCGGTCAAATCCTTGATCGTTTTATAACATTATTAGAAGAAAAGCCTATTTTTTAATTGAAAAAGACAATAGTTTCAATGAATTATCCAGTGTACATCGGTTAAATGATTTTATGTATTTATGAGACATCACTCAGCATTTTAATGAACTGAATAAAAAACTTCAAGGATATGGACCAATTGTTTTAACGATGTTTGAAAGTATTAAAATATTTATGACGAAACTTGACATCTTTACTGAGGATTTGAAAATGAAAATCATGAAATACTTTCCTCAATTTGCAAAATCATTTTCACAACACAATAATTTTTTAAAACTCCGTTGACATTCCAGAAAATGCAATTAAAAATATTTAATGATTCTGCAGGAAACAAAACAAGCTTTATAGAAGAGACTCAATCAATAAGGTGTGGAAAATACATTTCACTTTATTTTATATCCCTACAAAACAGAATTTGAAACAATGGAGTTGATCTCATTTATGTGGATAGGTATGGGTAATTTAGAAATGGAATTGGTTGAATTGCGAAACATCGTAGTGTGGAAAACAAAATTTTAAGACTTAATTTCTGAAGTAGAAGGAAAATTGTGAGAAAATAATGCAGATATGATAATAAAGTAAAAATTGAAAATATATTAAACACACGTATGGAATTCTTTACCAAATAATTTTATATCAATGAAAAAACTAGTTAATGCTCTTTTAATGATGTTTGGATTCACATATTCGTGTAAAAAGTTGTTTTCCCAATGAACTTTGCAAAATCTTCTAATAGAAAAAGAATTGACAGGAAATTAACTACAAAATGCACTAAACTAATGAATACGAAATATGAAACTAATTTTAAAAAAACTATCTGAAAATAAACAGCAGCGGATTTCTCATTAAATACTTTATAATCAATTTCGTTATATATATATATATATATATATATACTAATATATATATGTAATAGTATGTGTATGTACTTATAGTATACTACTTTATCATATCAACCCTATATATATATATACTAATACTATATACTAATAAATAATATTTTTGTAACCTATGTATTTATGTACTTTTCGTTACTCCTTGTTCATTCAGACCCATTATTGCAATCTTGCACTAATACTTAGGAACTCGTTAGACCCACTAAAAACTTTAAAATCGTTGCACACACGTCTCATTTTGCCCTTTAAGCCAATTGAATTTTAAGATGTTTAGTTTTAATACTCAGTTAACAATTTTAAATTAACTCGACAGTTGCAAATAGGCGCTAGTGATCCTCGAGCTAGTACTAAAAAATATGAACAAAATTTGACCTACGTCTCCAAAAGGTTCTCCATCCCTGCACTATAGCATGATAAGAAAGTTGGTGTTTGGTGTGCAGTGGCTACACGACGCATTATTGGTACCAACTTATTTCATCAGACGGTTAATTTAGAGCGTTACTTTCCTAACAATTTTGAATCCATTTGTAACCTTGGAGCTCTGCTCTCGGGCCACTTTTAATAGCCCCGTCTTCTTACATTTCCTTTAATAATGTTTTTGGTTCACCACACATAGGAGTATATGCCCATATTTTTCTTCCTGAAAAAGTATTTTTTATAGTTTTTTTCTACCACATGGGATATATATATATATATATATTAATTTGTTCAATAAGTTCTGATCTACCACGTATTAAATTGAAAAATTCGAAAAAATTATTGCAATGTTCATGGTTATCATTATAAATCTTTCAGCATCGTATTAACTCAACATGATAATAATAAAGTAACACGAGCGCATTTTATGAAAAAATTACCTATATATCTTTTTTTAACTTGACTCACTACGTTTAGAACCGGGATTTTGAAAGCGTATAAATGAATCATTTTTTGATATTTAGTGCCAGTTGAATTAGAAGATACATATAAAATTGTTTTTAGAATATTACTATGACATAAAAAATATTTAAATGCAATTTTTTAGAGAAAAATGAAGAAGAATGACAAATTTCAAAAATTCTCTTTTTATGGAAATCGCTTCTATCATAATAATTTTTGCCTATATATATCTAGTACTTCTATAAAGAGCCTGAGCTAATATTTTTGAAAAATTCGCATTATTTTCAGAGCTACGATCAATTGGAATAAAATCAGTTTTTTGTAAAAATTCCTCTCTATAATCTGATGTATTAAAATCTAAATCAATCCCCTTCTAAGTTATATATTTCAGAAATCTTAGTTCAGGTTCGATATATAAGTCCTAGCTATACAGGGTGCCTCAGGATTATTGGGATAAATTTTATGGGAACTAGGGGACATCAAAAGGATTCAAATTTGCACAGTAACCCATAATCGGAAACATCTTCGTTTGGCTCTTAGGTGGCGTTGTTCATAACAGCATTGGAGGAAACAGACCTGCATTACCACTATTATTTGAGATGGCATCACTCGCAGAGAAGTATGTAACGTTTTACGAACACTGAGCTGGCAGATATACATCTGATTTACAGATACAGTTGAACCTGTTTTTGTGCGTTAGATAGGGGGGACCGCATAAAAAAATCGCACAAAAAAATATTAAAAATTTTATAAATTCTTACATATAACAAACTAATTCGTGGAAATACTACAAAAAACTTTTTTTATGCGGTGGATAGGGACCGCACAAAAAAAGTAGCATTTATAAAATATGCCAATTATTTACGAAATTTATGTAAGAGTAACATAAATTAAATAATGTAAGCATAACAAAATAAATAATTAAATATTACACATGGAAACATTTTAAAAACATATAGTTTCTCATTGTATACACGGATAAGTATTTAAAATGCACAAACGTAATTCATCGTAATCCAAAGTCCTGTAATGAATAAGTTCAAAATCGCTTTCGTCACTTGAAGGTGCAATTTCAATTGTTTTATTTTTTGGTAACATAAAGTAAAAGATAAGTTTTTGTGACGAAGGACGGGTGTGTGGTCAGTTACTTCTAAATGTCACGATAAACATCTATACGTAATTGAAGCCCTTTTTGGAATTTTATACTCCTTTCTTAACTGGTATCTATTTTAAGAAAATGCTTTTCCAATTTGTTGGAAAGCTGGATCCCTGTATATTTTTATCCGCTCACAAAGAATCTGGCTTCTTGTCCATCTTCATAATTTATCAAATTATTGATAATGTCACTGTCATTGAACGTTTCGTCTTTAATCAAGCGCGGGCTGCTGGAGCGTTGAGAGAAAGCAACTGAATGCGCATTGTTGGGAGACTGTTTATAACAAATGAACAGAGCGTCTTGTAGTGTCTACATTTCAGTGGCGTAACGTACACACCCGCATATCACACACCGCAACTATCGCCCGAAAATAAAATCGCCCGAAAAAAATCGCACAAAAAAGAAAGCGCATAAAAAGACCGCACAAAAACAGGTTCGACTGTATACATTTTCCTGCAGAAAATGTACGAGCAGTGGAAAGATTATATCGCTAAAGGTACCCGCATAGAGATAATACTGGACAGCCGGATATCACAATTTGTGTGAATATGGATCGATTACGAGGTAATAGACATAGTAAGGGCGGGATACGAATGACTCGAACTCCAGCATGACCCAGCTTTGACCAATCAATATTTCAGATGATCTCAGTTTCGAGTCTCTTCGTTTCTTGAACTTATACTACTTTCCTATGACGTTTCCCATCATGGGTTGCTGTGCAAATCTGAATCCTTGTGATGTCCCCTACCTCCTCTTTAAAGTTTGTCCCAATGATCCTCGGGATATCCTGTTTTGAGATATTTTCCATAAAAGTAGGATGTTTTAAAAATATGTCAATCTGTTTACATTTTTTTTTCTTTTTGCCAAAAAAAATTGTATTTAAATATTTTTTTTCTTGTAATAATATTCTTAAAACAATTTTATGCGCATATTCTAATTCAACTGACCTTAAATATATAAAAAAAAACTATCCATTTATACTCTTTTTCAAAAATCGTGGTTCCAAACGTATTCAGATACCTTAAGTTACATTTGACAACAATCGAAGCATATTTTTAACCATTATTCATGTAGTAAGCAAAAGTTGAATCTTTTGGTAATATGTAAAGATATATTTATAACAAGGCCCCACCTCCAAAAGAATTTCATAACAATTCATTCCCCAATCGGAGCTTTTTGAACTTAGAGGTCAAATCTAACAAATAGGGTATTATAAGCCTCGTTAATTACAAATCATAAGGGGTGGTAACATAAAGAAAAAACAACGCTGTTTTGTAACGAGATTTTTTTTTTATGTAAAAGAAAGTATATTAAATTTTATGTCCTTTTCATTGTTTGACTCCCGATCCTTGTTATATATTCGTGACCAGTGGTTTTCTATTTCGACCTGGTTTAGTAATTGTAACAAAAGAAAGATGACAGTCGTCCTTGAAATTTGAAGTTTATTTTTTTGATAGCACTCTCGCATGGTTTCATGTATGATTTTTATTCTACGAGACAAATGAACCAATTGTGTGTGTTATCATTATAAGGAAAATATATATATATATAATTTCTATTAAGAATATATTCAGTTGGGTAATTATAAATATAATTGCTTTTGTGGTTCCTGTGTAAAGTAAGTAATAAAAATATATAGCATTCATTGATACCAAGTTCATAAATCTTATATTGTAAAATTCAGTTTAAATTATTCATTTCATTTAAATTAAAGTTTTTAATAGGATAAGGCAGGGGTAGACAAACCACCAATGGCGAACCACATACGGCTCTTTGTAAAGACAGTTGCTGTTCTTCAGACTGTAAAAATTATTTAAAAATAATTACAACTACTAAAAGTTATTGTTTTCCTTTCTCTCTTTTTCAATTCCTACTATTAGCGCACACTCTCTATATATTTATTTATTTATTTATCTTGTGGTGGAATTTTTTAATCGTTAATTAATACATTTAGAGCTGAAATTTTATATACATAATTAGTTTGGATGACAATACAATAACTTAATTATAATTAATAAAAATTAATAGATTAAAACTAATTATTTAAAGAATAACAAATACAGCCATGTTGGCGACTTGTGTCAAAACTTGAAAGGGTTTTTTTCTTACGTTTTAAAGCATTCAGTTGAACTGAAATTTTGGATACACGATTGTTTTGGATGACAATACGATACTTTAATGATAATTAATAAAAATTAATTACCACTTAATGTTGTGATTCTGTTATATGAATATACATATTTATATTAATTGTAACTATTTTATTAAAAGTAGCTAAAATAAAATTTTTCTTTGATCTAGGTAGGAATTGACATAAATATTTTTTTATATTACTTATTTTATATTTATCTAACTGAAAAAATATACCGTAAAATCGGGTGTATCCGGTGTTTCCTATATTTTCAAGCAACAAGTTTAAATTTGTAGGTGTATTCGCCATATAATGCGCTCTCCGTCTTTACGAAGAATCCTGAAATGTATGCCAGCTCATTTTTCGGTCCTCACTTGACCATGGTTCAAAATTACGAGGCCCGTCGCCAAAAGTCCTCGAGTAGCTGAATAATGAGACGTTAATATTCACTTACTCACTCACTCCATCATGTTCACGGATATGTGCCTTTAATAAAAATGATTCTTTCTCTGTAAATGTCTCTTTGGCACCTTAGTTATCTAGTTTCACTCATAACTTGGCTATTCTCTTTTAAAGTTTGCCGAGTGAGTGAATATTAACGTCGCACTGTTCAGCTACACGAGGGCTTTGGGTGACGGACCACGTAATTTTGAACCATAGTCAAGTGACGTGGACGACACCTGAGCTGCACCCCCTCTCCTAACTACCACACCACATCAACGGGAGGACGTTTCAGCTCTCGACAGATTTAGCGTGCATCTCTGCCCTACACGGTGGGTCTTTAGTGGTACTAGGCACGAACTCGTGAAAAAACCAGTCACGATCCGATACCTATACCACTCGGCTACAATGGCCTAAAGTTTGCCGATCACTCGGATAAAGGAACGCATATCGTTCTTTCTTATTCCTTTAAACAGCACCAGTGGCGGACACAAGAGGAGGGGGCTGGGGTCCGGACCCCCCCAAAGCCCTTGATTTTTTTCCGATTGGTTATAATTCAAAGTATATAATACGTAAAATTTAATTAAATATTTGTTATTAATGATTAATTTTATTAGTTAATGCTAATTATTTATTCAATAATTAGTTTTTTACTGTGTTTTGTTCCTGAAAATCGACAAAATCAAAAATAGCATGATACAAGAATGGTGAACTTTCAACCCCTCCCCCCTTTGAAAAATTCCTGTGTGCGTTACTGGACAGCACCGAATATTTCTCACAAAAAATTTACCCATCATCTCATTGAAAAACAGGGAGAAAAATGTTAAAAGCAAATAAGTAATGAATATAAATATCACATAATCTAATTTTCGTTTTTTAGAACTTTTACGGTATACATTACTTCAAAAAACATTACTTTTTATTACAAATATATATATTCAAAATATCATTGCAGTAGGCTTTGAAAATGTGTTTTCAGCTAAATTTATTCTATACAGAAGTTGTTATATTTCCTAGAAATCATGGGTAATAAATGAATCAAAAAATTTTTTTTCGGAAGTTCAGTTAAATAAACGATAATGGTATACATAATATATTTCTTATAAAGTGCTCTAAAGAAATATTCATAGTTATTGATTCAATTTTGGATTCGTTGTGCATATACCTTTTTTTCATAGGAAGCATGGCTATTTCATTCAATGCCATTCAATAAATATGAATCAACTCTAACAAGTTACACATTATAGAGTCACACAGAAGAAATTTAAGCAATCTTCATGCTCTGAAAATATTAAATAAGATATCAAAGGATACAGAAAAGAAAAATTTCCTTCCAAAAAAATAAGAAATTTAAAGGTCAAGTCAAAGGGTAGTAAGGGCATTGCATAAGTCTTATATATATATAAAGCCGTACATTAGAGAATTATAAAGTAAGTATATAAACGCACAGAGAGATAAAAAAAAATTGCAACTATGAATTACATCAACGACTTCATTCACACATACCATAGCATGATACGGGCATTTTTTCCCTACACGGGGAAAATGCTCTCTAACAAAAGGGCCGTATCACTGAAACCCACACAAGTGACACTTCTTCGAAGCCACAAAAGAGCAGAAAGAAGTGGGACTACTAATGACTGTGACTTAGTCCTAACAATAACACGTTCTGACAGTCACTCTTGTAAAAGGATACCTTCAGTTTGGATTGATTCAAGTCTTTTCTTCTTGGGCGCCCTCTGAAATCTAGGTCTTGTAAGAGTGGAAACTTGGAACAAACACAGATTTGGTTACACGAGGGGTGTGTGACCGAAATTTTTTTATTATCTTTACATCTCTTTCCATTTTTTTTTTCATCCCTTCTCCTTCTTGTTCAACTATTAAGCCCGACATCGAACAAAAAGGGTTAATCGCGATGAAAAGGTTTTGTATTTAATGGAGAAACGAAGAAGGACTTTGACTCGAACTTTTTTTTTATCCCTCTCTCCTTCTTCTCTTTGCCTCCCCAGATTATATTTCTCAAGTTGGTAGATAGCTGAGGGGATGTTCTTTTTTTTCTGCGTAGGGTCAGATACCTTATTTCTTGTCCTTCGTTTCTATTGATCCTCATCCACAAGATTTATTTTTTTCCCCTCTGAACTTTTTTTTATTTCCTCTAAAAACTATTGTTGAGTAGGATGCTGCATCATTGAAAATGTTGATTAAGCTTCAAAGGAATTCGAGCATTGGCGAATGAATTGTTCAACCTCGGGATATGTGTTCTACATACGAAAAGAGAGGGCACAAATGTTTACATACGATAAAATATATAGATAATGTATATATTTTTGACCTCAGAACAATAACTTGAGTAAAATTGATGAGAGTGTATGTTTCTTTGAAGGTTTTTTTAATTGAAGAAACTACCCTACTCGATAAAATTTAACTTTTTGTCTGAAATATTTATAAAACTGTACGTTCAGACAAATTTTTGCTGCTAATAATTAAAAAAACTAATTTTTATTGTATCATGATTTTGTATCATACAGAGAAAAAATTCCTTCAAAATACCCACTATTACTTAGATTTCCTTTCAAACTGGTTATAGTGAGTGTTTATATTATAGCCGTATTATGAAGCAACACGAAAGCTGTAAGGGTGAAGAGCGTAATTTTAACTACGGTCATATGGCTAACAAGAACATCTGAACTCGGCACCCCTCTCCAAAACACCCCACTACACCAACAATAGGACTTTGAGTTTCAGCAGGTTTAATATGCAGCAGCTCTTCTACACGGTGGGTCTTCAGCACTGGAGTAATCAGCCCTGATTGGGCCCTGTATCAAAATTTCTTGTGGACCCTTTTTTGGAGGCCTCTTAACATTTTACAATTTTTTCCTCACACATGTTGGTGCCCCCGTAAATTGCGGGCCAAGTATCATTGATGCGGCTGATACAGTGGTAGCTACGTCTCGGTCTTCAGTGGCAGTTGATCTTGACGACAGCCATGAGTTTGGTACCATAACATTTAGGATACCACGACCAACTGCTCATGACAAATACATAATTAATTAATTATTAATTTCCCCTTATGAAACTATACAAGTGATACTGGTGATTTACTTTGTAGTTTTAAATCATAGTTAAGTGACGAGGACGATATCTGAAGTGGTATCTCATACTCCATATTCCCTCTCACTCTAATGTGAGGAATTAGAGCCTAGACAGATGTAATGTGCATCAGCTCCTCTAAATGGAAGGTCTTTAGTAAAACCCAAACTCGGATCCATGAAGTTCTGTCGAATAGCGTCAAATGCAACGCCGGGTACGAGTGAGAGTAAATGAGAGTTATATTAACATGGCACTATAAAGCTGCATGAGAGCTATTGGCGACGAACCTCGGAGTTTCGAACCTCGGTCAAGCGATGAGGATGACACCTGAGGTGGTCAACCCCTTTCCACACTACACGTCAAATGTAGGACAATGAGCTTAACAAAGTTAACGTGCATCAGCTTCCTCTACACAGCGGGTCTTTAGTGGCATCAGGTCTTGAATCCACAACCCGACGGCCATAGCCACTAGGCAACCACGGTCACAAACGTCGGCTTCGAGTTCGGAACAATGATCATTCGACTGCAGCGCGCGACCGCATCATTATATACGTTAAATAATCTATAAAAAACTCTCTTGCTTAAAATGTGAAGCGGCTAATGGAAACGGACCTCGTTATTTTGGTCAAGTGACAAAGACTATACCTGAGTTGGCACTCCACTCTCCTTACCCCCACACCACACCAACATGAGGACTTTGAGACATGACAAATTTAACGATCATCAGCCTATCTGAACGATAGATCTTCAGTAATACCAGGATTTGAATCCGTGACTCGACAACGCCGGGTACGAGTTCATAACTATGACAACTAGGCTACCGAGGTCATGACTTTCTATTGAAGAAGGACGTTAATGTACCATATTTTTTTCAAAATCTTATGATCATTGAGAGATAAACTGTATGTCACACTATTTAGTATGGATAAAATTTTAAGAGTAATAAAGATTTTTTTTCTTGTTATAAGGGATATTCGTAATAACGAAAAATATTATTGAAACAGTGCGAACGTAAGCAACGAGCTTATGCGATAGAAGAAAAAATTCAATGTTTTTGAAAGAATTCGAAAAGAGGCAAATAGAAGCGCACGGGAACTTTATCTGAACGTACATTAAGTGTGGATGGTTTACAAATGAATAATTTTTGTCAATTTATTGTGATAATATATATACAGCCTCTAACAATAAAGTTCGGTGAATGAAGTCAGAAAGGCCGATCTTAGGCGTCGTTATTTGACCCTGGTTCAAAACTATAAGCTCCTTCACCAGAAGCCCTCGTGTAGCTGAATAGTGAGACGTCAATATTCACAAGAACTCACAACAAACTGAAATCGAACATAAAATTCATATCAATGTGTGTGTGTGTGTGTTGAAATTTGCAATATCCTCCAATTTATATATATTTATATAATATAATCTGAGGTTTTCATAATGCATGGGCTTGGTCTATATCACGTGTTAACGATGTCAAATTGTATTTTTGATGCTTGTTGCTTGAAATTCCAAAGAAAAAGTTCAGATAAAAAAATAATAGTTATGTTCTGCAACCCCACCATATAATTTCAATTAAATAAAAGAATAAATTACAAAATAAAATTTTAAAGAAAACTAAATAACTTTTTTCGGGGGAGGACAAGCTTTATATTTATATAAGGTTTCCTCAATTTAGACCAGTGTTCTCCACCCTTTTTATCTCCATGGACTGTTCGATGTTCGAAAATTTTACCACGTCCCGCTGAGGAAGGACGTTAATTGTTTATGGTTTAGATGGTTTTGATTTAATAATTTTAATATTTAAACATGTCTTTAGAATAAATTAGTTATGCCAAAAATGAATATATAGTGATTTAACATGGAATATAAAAGGATTCCTTAAAAGTCATACCAAGAGAAATACACCACAGTAAATAAAAAAAAATATTTTAGTGTTCCTTGTACTCGGTGCCATTTGATTCACGGACTGGTACCGGTCCGCGGCTCGTTGGTTAGAGACCCCTGATTTAGACCATTCTGACTGTTCTGAAGCCGAATTGTTCATAAGAAGGACTCATAGTTTTCAAATGTATTTTCATTTAAAACAGTGTTTCGCAATCTGTGTGCCATGAGGTATTGACAAATATGCTCAAAGGTTTTTAATGAATAATCTAAATTGCTGGATTTTCTAACTTTGAAAAATAGTCCATATGTAATTACTTCAGCGGTTACTAAAAAAGTTTTTTTTATATAGATTTAGTTTTTCAGCTTTTTATATACTGTTTTTCCTAAATGTAAGCGGTGCTGATTCAAATTGGCTTCAAACTTCATTTAAAAGTAGCTTTCCTCGGCTTTCATTTAACGAACAATTGATCACCCCATTTTCAATTTGCTAGACACCAAATTTGACAGCAGAAAAAGAATTTTTTTTTCTCATTAAAACCATTTGTAAATCCTCGTGCACAAAAAGTGTCACATGGGGCTGACAGAGGTAAGTATGAAACACATTTACAAAGAAAAGGAAAACGAAGTTTAAAGTCATAGAAAATTAGAAATATTTACAATAAATTTAGAGAGTTTTTCAAAAGCCCTTCTGGGGTGGAAATAAGTTGGTGAAAATTCGGAGGCCAATTTATATTAATGCTCTTGAGAGCCAGTCTTAGGACCTTTTTTTTTCTTTGGTAAACTTGTAACATAGAATGAGCACATGTTATACATTTTCCTCGCCACTAATATTACAATCGGTGGAAGAGGACGGAACCAAATTAAATTTATTCAAATAGCTTTTAAAGTTACCAAGTTAAAGTTTAAAGTTTAAAAAAGTTAAAGTTTGAAATGAAATATTCTCTTGGTTGCTTCGCCATTTTTTCTCTCGTAATCTTCTTGTAAAAGGATTTAGGAATATGGACGGCAATTTCGATTTCGCGTTCGGTGGCAGCCTTTCCGAGCTAATCGGCCCGCTCACATCAAAAATTGCCCTTGTGTCCCCGAACAAATACAAAAACTATCGAGTTGTTTTTATTTTTCCAGCTTTTAAGTCACTTTTGAATCTCGCTGATTATGTTGTCAAGCGAAGAAATACACTTCAGAGAATCCAAGGATGACAGAGAATCGGTACAAATGAGATAGTCTGAGATGACACTATTTTGTTTTGTAATCCATTTAAAGGCAAGTTTAAAAATAAAAGTTCAGCTACAAGTGCTGTGAATTCATCACGAATTCTAAACTGAAAGTGCTCGAACTCAACACCACTCCTGGAGATAACAAGTGTGAAAACAACTCTGCCATCCATTTTACTGCCATCGTCTTAGCAAATAACAGGAAAATCATCCGTGGTTTTGCCACTAAATTGAATAATATTGATAGCATTCCTCTTTGATGGATGGGGGATGTAAAAAAATATTGATATTTATTTTAAAAAGAATGTACATTGATTTGAAACGATAAGCTTGACCGTTCAACATTCTTAAGAAAAAAAAATCGGATGAGCTTCGGCTTCCTGTCAAAAGTTAGCACCATGCAATAAGCTTAAAAAGCTATCAAAATTCTTCTGCCTTTTTCCTGTTCTTGGTATCGGGAATTTGGATGTCCAGCATTGACTGAATTCAAGAGTCCACAAAGCGAGAAACACTTTTAAATGTTGAGAGTGAAATGTGAACTTGTCTGATAATTTTGGAACTTAATTTTGATTAAAATTTTTCCAAGAAAAAGGGTATAATATTCATATATACATCCCATTTAATAAATTCTATTCATAAATTATTTGTTGAATTTTTTTTTGTATATTACTTTTTTCATTTTTTAAGGGGACACAGTACGATTCAATTGACAAAAATCGATCAAAAAATCACATCTAATTTTTCCAGCCTAAATTATTCTTTATGTACTTTTTCTCTCTCTCTCTCTCTCTCTCTATATATATATATATAACCTCACAAAATTTGAAAACTCTAAACTTAAAAAAGGCAGAATTATGATAGCTTTTACATTCATTTTTGTTCACATCCCCATGGCAAATCAAAACTTTAAACCTACTTCAGAAAGGTAAAATAACTAGTTTGTCTTCATTTAAAATGCTAAGGCTTTTTTCTATTGTGCCTAATGCTTTGAATTTTTTTTACCTATTGTTAATAGTACATGTAACAAATGTTGGTATGCATTTCTGAATCAAAGCAATACTTATTTTTTAAAAAATAATTGAAGTTAGAATTTGTAAATTTCTTAAGGAATTTTCAATAAGGATTCATAAAATGAAGTATTGTACAAATACCAATCGTGTTATCGCAAAACCTATACCAGCTTTTGTTATACATAGTAGGATGTACTTGTAAATCAAATTTCATGCGTGTACGTAAAGTTTTGTAGGAGGAGTAGCATTTTAAAATCACTTCACAAATTTTAAGTTTTTTCCTTAAAAAAATAAATGGCTAACTTTTTATGAAAGTTTGAGCACAAAATCTGTTTTACATAGTATACACACATAGGAGGCAACCAAAAAATTGAAAATTCTTAAATTAAAAATTTTTGCTTTAATCGTACCATGTCCCCTTAAAAATATTTAAGCGTGCCGTCAACCAACAAAAGTTTAAACACTCATTTAAACGGATTTTAATAAAACTATACACAATATACAAAAATTTAGTCGTAATTTGTGGTACTTAAATATGAAAATGCTTATATGTGCTTCAATATAATTAATAATTACAATATATGTGCTTCAATATAAAGAGCGTTTTCCTTATTTATACTGTTTTTAACTTAGAAACTGGTCACATAGGGGCGAACGGCTGAAGGCTAAGAGAAGAGGTAAAAGTTCTCAAGCTTCACTTTCTATCGAGGGAACCTGAGAAAGACTTCCGCCACGCTTAACCCTAAATATTTCGAAAAAGTACATTTAAAAGCAAATCACACATCAGAACACGGATGTTCGATCGAAGACCTTTAAAATGTCAAAACGGCAAAAGCAGCCTTTTTCTCACGTCAATTCCGCCAGTGCCTAAACGCAGGGAATTTCAGGCGAGGGGGAGCAGAAAGCGCTTGAAAATGAGTGACGGACCGAGTTACGTTCCTCGACAGCGACGTAACACGATCCGAGGCGCTCACAATGGAGCGCTGATTAGCAGTGTCAAGTTCGATCACAGAATCCGTTTGAAAGGATCCGAGGGGCTCTCTTCCTCTCGTTTGGGAAGAACTTTTTTCCCTCTCTCTTCTTCCAAGTGAATTCTTTCGGATGGATCCATTGCTCATGTAGGGCTATATGTCGAGTGGTATTCGATTACTCATAGGGTTACCGCCAAACATTTGCTAACGTTGGATTTTACTTAAGATATCCGACTACGTTCGGAACTGTGATTTTGCGCAAAAGCGTATAAATGGATAATATTTAAGATATTTAGTGTCACTTAGATTAGAAAATGTATATAAAATTGGTTTAAGAATAGTATTACAATAAAAAATTATTTAAGTACAATGTTTTGACAAAAAATGAACATAGAAGGACCCATTTTCAAAATAGTCTCCTTTTGTGAAAAATGCTTCTATTATATATAATAATATTTCGCCTGTATACAGCTCAGACCTCTGTACAGAGGCTCAACTAGAATTTTTGAAATATTTATCTTAGAAATGGGTTTATCCATGTTTTACGACACAACAGAGGGGAGAAATTTTAAGAAAAAAACGCCGATAATTATTTCAATGGGTTGTAACTCTGAAAATAATGTGCATTTTTCAAAAATCACATAGTTGAGCCTCTGTACAGAGGTCTGAGCTATAGACAGGCAAAATATTATTATAATAGGAGCATTTTTCACAAAAGAAGATTTTTTGAAAAAAGATTATTCTAAGTTAATTTTTGCCGAAATATTGTTTTTAAATAATTTTTTTTTTGTCAAAATGTCCTTAAAACAATTTTATACATGTATTCTAATCTAGATGACACTAAATATCATCAAAATTATCCATTTATGCGCTATTTTAAAATCATGGTTCCGAACATAGCCGGATACCTTAAGGAAAAGTGAGACTTTTGCTGTTGTTCTGGTTTTTAAAGCAGTGTATTATCTTAATTTTTTATAGAGCTAGAACTAAATTTGGAACACATTTTCTGACAGAAGAAAAGGATTCCATTTTCATATAAATTCGTGATTTTGCAGCTTATAGATAGGTTTATGGAAATCTTGGCAATGAGAGAGAGAGAGAGAGAGGACCAGTTGGCAGAGACGTCTTAAGATTGAAGCCCTGGGCCCCTACGCAAAAGTAGGTCGTGGGCCACTGGCATAGCTAAGAGAGCCCTATATTAAAAATTCATCGAGAGCTCTTGTTTGGGGCCCCTTAATATTTTACGATTTTTGCTTACACATGTTGGGGCCCCTGTAGCTTGGGGTCCTCGTATTATTGATTCAGCTCATACGGTGATAACTACACCTCTGTCTTGGGGCCCCACATATGATTCTTAAATCAGACAGTACATAGCAGATACGTTATCAAATACTCGTACAAACAATAACCCGAAACAAATAAATGTGCATGACTTAATGTGCGACAAACAGGCTCAACAGACTGCCGCCTTTTGACTGAATGAGTAATGATAGTGTACGGTGGTAGGCCTAGGCTTATACATGAGACGATGGTCATCACACGTAACCAGTTGACATACCGATTGAAATTCCCAGTTTCTCGGAGGATACATCCGGAAAAAACATTTGACCTTTGAAATTGTTGGAATCATTATCTTATTAAGGCTGAGTCGAGAACAAGACGAAGCCCCCATTGTGAACGAGGCCCCGGCCCAGTTAGACCATGCCTTAAGACGTCCCCGCCAGTTGGCCAAAGGGGAAACTTGCCAAGATATGGACCTTTCGATGTCTATACCGTTGTCCAACTGAAAGCATCTGGTTTGGGAAAGAACTGTTTCCGCCTGGAACTCCGAATTCTTTGTCTCCCCTAAGGCTTTGTGGACTAAAAAGTTTTTTCCGACAATTTATCAGCGGCTCTAAAATGCTAGAAATTTTTTACTGTTTTTAAGTTATCCCATATTCTTATACGACATAGAAATTTTAAGAATTTTTTGTCTAGGTTTGATTTACTTGGTAGTGATATTTGTGCTCGTGGCCAGGATGTTGAAACTGCGGAACATATATTTTTTTGTAACCTATATTATAACATATATTTTAAAAAGGAGTTGAAACGTTTATGTATTTTCTGGCCACCTGCTTTGTTTTTGTTGATCAATTGTACTGAAAGCCTTAATGTGTCTTAAGAAATTTTGTTTACTATATAGGTAGTTAAAGTTTTATAAGTAACTCTCCCCATTCCTTTTTTATTTTATATTTGTATTATAAATGCATATTATTTTTGTTTTAAATTAGACAATGCTGTTGCTGCTTACATCTGTAAGTCTCATGTTATGCAATGTAGAGCAATAGGAGTTTTGCAAATAAATTAATTAAAAAAAAATAGGTAGCTTTATAATGTGTATTTAAACGATAGAAAAAAAAGTCCCATAAAAATTCGCAGCTTTTCGCTTTTATTGTAAGGTATAAAACCCATTTATCGTTGTAACATAGGAGGCGATGCAAAGAAACGGGTTTATTCAGTTAAAATGAGAACAATTCTCAATCCTCCAAATATATTTTCGAATTCGGGTACCTTACATTAAGCAAATAAAGCAAATACAGTCTTTAGGAGGAAAAATGACCAATTAACTGAATTGGTTCTTGAAAAAATGTTAAATTTTTGAAAAGTATTGTAATGTGCTTTTCTTTTATGCAACACAAACATACTTGGTTTTAGTATATAAAAAAAAAACCGTATTTTTTCGAATTTAAGCCGCACCCCAAATTCTCAACACGTTTTTGTGAAAAAATATTGCAAAATAATTTATCGATATCCAATATTTACAAAATTAAAGAAAATTTAGAATGAGAACTAATAAGTAGTGAATAACTAATTAATTTTAGCAGTATTAAAAACTTTTAAGTGCATATCTGTAATTGTTAAACCGTCAGCATATCATGTGTGTATGTTCAATTTTCCCCATCTATTCAATGAATTTTGCCACTTCCGATTTTAAGTCGTATCCACTTTTCAGTAGCATTAACATTGGGAAAAAGTGCTGCTTAGATTCGAATAAGTTCGGGAATTGTAATCATTAAATTAATTATAATCAAGATCACATTATATAAAACTAATATCAAGTGTTATTTGTAACAACAATTAACCAGTGGTATACATTTAAAAAACAAGTAATATAAAAAAAGAATTTTAAGTCGATTCCTACTTAGATCAACAAAGAGAAAAATTTTATTTTACAGCTACTTTTTATTAAATAGTTACAATTCATATAAATATGGATATACATATGACAGAATCACAACATTAAGTGGTAATTAATTTTTATTAATTATCATTAAAGTATCGTATTGTCCTCCAAAACAATCGTGTATATAAAATTTCAGTTCAACTGAATGCTTTAACACGTGAGAAAAAACTTTTCAAGTTTTGGAAAAGTCCCAAAAGGGTCGCTAAGTCTCCCACATGGCTGTATTTGTTCTTCTTTAAATAATTAGTTTTAATCAATTAATTTTTATTAATTATAATCAAGTTATTGTATTGTCATCCAAAATAATCATGTATATAAAATTTCAGCTCAATTGAGCGCTTTGAAATGTATTTTATTAACGATTGAAAATTCCACCAAGATAAATAAATAAATATATAGAGAGTACGAGCTAATAGTAGGAAATTGAAAACACATCTACAAAGATATACACATTATTGTATCATGTACGCTGATCACAACCATTATATATGTGGTAACTATACAATATATAATAATTATACAATATGTATGGCGACAAATGTTTAGTTCTGAAATGCTTGTATAATATGCATAGATAGTTTTTTAGATCTAAATTATAAGGTTTTGTTTGAATACTTTCTTTATAATATCAGAAACGCTTTTCTATTATTGACACCAATTTTAGACTAAAACAATATTACCTTACCAATTTCGGAAGATTTACAGAAGAAATATGATCCTTTGTTCAGATAAAAAGTACTTAAATTATAAGAAATAGAAAAGAAGGAAAATTAATTTACAAGTAATATTAAGGTTTATTTTAAAGCTAGATATTTAGTAAGAACTTTCGCGGAAAGGTGACACAGACAAGAAAAAAGAAAAGAATAACCTCAGAATTGAGACATTAATTGCCGTTAACAAAAAAAATTGAAATGCAATTTAAAAGAAAGTAACCGTTTAGTAGGAGTAATTGAGTTATACATGAAACTTCGGTGAATGCTATCTTGCTTTCTTTTGCTAAATTGCAATAAGAAATGCAGTGGTTATAGTTAACCATTATTAGTGAAAAATGGGCTCAATTCATGAAGTCATACGATAAAAACAAACACGTGTTTTCCATTGAACTCAAAACAAACATTAAACTAATTATACTTGTTCTATTTGTAAAACTCAGATAAAATTTCAAATTTCATATTTGGGTAAAGATGTTTAAATGTTAGGAAAAAAAAAATTCTTCAAAAAGATTTTTTTTAAAATAAAAAGAAATCATATTTTATGTTTATACTTTTAAATAAAATGAATTTTGTATACAATGTACTTTTTAAGAGAAAGTTTCTGCTAAGAGCAAAACTTGGCAACACCGGAGCGCGTGAACTGATTAGCTGGAAACACTAGATAGTTTTTATCCTGTGACTATGACGTCACATGAGTTTTTAAATTGATTGGCTAGAATCACGTGGCTTTCACTATCATGTGACTACGACGCCACATGAATTGAGCCCATTATGTAATTATCTGGAATGTGGAGAGCTTCTCTGATTTGGTCCAGGAAAATAGTTCTTGGCCAAAGACTGGTGTTAAGAGGTTGACTAGTAATCCTTCCAATCGCTGAGAAAATTTAAAATTATATTTTTTTAAGAGAAGGTTGACGCCCTTATCCGGCCTTTGCCCCCGAAGCGCCCAATGGATAAACCGGCTCTGATACCAGCTCCTGGGGAATGTACTAGATCTGCAATGGTAATTTCCAATCTGATGCCGAATTGGAAAGAAAAAACTTACCTGCAATGAAATAAAATGTTCGTTAAACAACTCATAATTTTTTTTTTAAAAAAAATTTTAGTTTCTTTTTTTATTTTTAAAATTTTACAGTTACATAGCTAAAAAAAAACAATATTTCAGACCAGTAGCGCACACAGGAATTTTTCAAGAAGGGGGGTCCGGGGTCGAAAGTTCACCATTCTTGTATTATGCTTCTTTTGATTTTGTCGATTTTCGGGAACAAAACACAGTAAAAAACTAATTATTGAATAAATAATTAGCATTAATTAATAAAAATTAATCATTAATAACAAATACTTAATTAAATTTTACGTACTATATAAGAATTATAATCAATCGGAAAAAAAAATTAAGGGCTTTTGGGGGGACCCCTCTCTTGTGTGCGCCACTGTTTCGAACATCTTTCTCGCTCATACTTCTTAGCAGGCATTCTTTTAAATACAAATAACTACATTTTCACACACACAATTCGGTTGCTTTAATTTTAAGACAGTTTGGAATCTTGAAATGAGCTTGCAAATTTTGCCTTTATAAATTTGTTTTAAAAAAAATTGTATGCTCAACAAATGAACAATTTTCACCCCTGTTCGAAAAGCAAAACTTGTCACCATTCCTCCAGTGGTGAATATCCTCTTGATAGGGAATGATGTAAGAAAGAGGAGAAAGGAAGATCCCTCTCTCTAGCAGTAGCAATTATCTTTGCATTTTGTAGCAGCTGGGAAAATGGACAGACTTTTGTGTAGTCGATTCACACCCTATCATTAGGGATTTCCCTCCTTCTCTGTCTGATTTTTTTCCCCTTACAGCTTTTGTGGATGTCGCTAAGAAGTGCCGCTACCGTCCCTATTAAGGCGGTACCCATTGAAATGCGAGAAATGTTTTTAATGGGTATGGCT
The DNA here is from genome assembly GCA_019973955.1 of Trichonephila inaurata madagascariensis. NCBI lineage: Eukaryota > Metazoa > Arthropoda > Arachnida > Araneae > Nephilidae > Trichonephila > Trichonephila inaurata. The sequence continues at coordinate 8,165 of BMAV01011913.1, read as the reverse complement.
CGCTGTAACTGTGACGATCCAGGACACAGGGATTTATTAAACGGGAAAGGAGAAAAAAAGGGGGTGGAACTGAAGGGAGAAAAGGAATAAAAATGAGAAATTGAAACCAGGATTTGTACAGTAGGATTTTAAAATAACTTTAAAGTAGCAACTGAGTATACATGAAATCATCATACAGAAAATACTTTTAAAAACAGACTTTTCATGATATTTTTTTCCCTTGAATCTTTAAGGAGTACTGAACTGTCTAAGCGTCAAGAGTTCAAAAGGTTTTAAGTACGTGAGAAATGTTGTTTTCAGTTTCGCAAGAAAAAGATTTAAATAAGAAACTTCAATGAATAAGGACAGCTGTGAAAGGGCTGATAGTTCACAGAAAAAGCAACGAACGAAAAATATCAAATTTCATTTTTTAAAACGAATTCGAATTCTAAAAAAAAGGCTTCAAATCTTTGTTTACATTCAAAATATTAATATTTTATAAAGATAATGAGGAATTCGAAAGGAAGATTTAAAAATTTTTTTGGAGAAATTCAGCAAAACGAAACGTGACGAGAAGATCAAAATTTTCGAGCTATATTAATCATATAAAGAGAGAGAGAGAGAATCCGACATTGTTAACTTCATCAAAAGACTATGAATTAAGGTATCCGACTACGTTCGGAACCGTGATTTTAAAAAAGCGCATAAATGGATAATTTTCATGATATTTAGCGTCACTTACATTAGAATACATGTATAAAATTGTTTTAAGGACACAATTTGATATAAAAAAATTATTTAAATACAATATTTCAGCAAAAATTTAATTTAGAATAACTTTTTTTCAAAATGTTCTCCTTTTGTGAAAAATGCTTCTATTATAATAATATTTTGCCTGTATATAGCTCAGACCTCTGTACAGAGACTCAACTATGATTTTTGAAAAATTCACATTATTTTCAGAGTTACCACCCATTGAAATAATTATTGGCGTTTTTTTCTTAAAATTCCTCCCCTCTTTTGTCATAAAACATGGATAAACCCACTTCTAAGTTATATATTTCAAAAATTCTAGTTGAGCCTCTGTACAGAGGTCTGAGCTATATACAGGCAAAATATTATTATATAATAGAAGTATTTTTCACAAAAGAAGAATATTTTTAAAATGGGTCATTCTATGTTCATTTTTTGTCAAAATATTGTTCTTAAATAATTTTTTACTGTAATACTATTCTTAAAGCAATTTTATGTACATTTTATAATCTAAGTGACACTAAATATCATGAATGTTATACATTTATACGCTTTTGCAAAATCACGGATCTGAACGTAGTCGGATACCTTAAATGGGCAGATCACATTGCCTGAATGGACGAATACCGCACCACTAAAAAAGTCTTCAATGCCCAACCAATTGGCACACGAAGAAAGGCAAGCCAAATCTTAGATGGATCTCTTAGTTTTGAGAACTAAAAATTGGATAACACTAGCAGAAAGAAGGCTGGCCTGGAAAAGGCTTCTTGAGAAGGCCAAGGTCCACCCTGGGCTGTCGAGCCACTGAGAAAGGAAGGAAGGAAGGAATGATGAATTCAGATATTTTATCAGTCATAAAACTCAGGAATAAATGAATTTGACTAACATGTCTAATATTAAGAATAATCCTTTGTAAATGATCTATTAGATTTCTTAAGGCTCCCGTTAAACCGGGCATTTTGAGGTTGTGAAAGTAGCGTTAATTCTGTGGGATTTCTGTTTTACTTTCTTCCCTAAACCTAGACTTGTGTATCGATTTGAAAACAATGAAATGTATCCAAAAGAGTAATAAATAAGAAAGGTTTATCTCTGAAGATACGGTTTTCTACTCTCCATTATTTGAAAGAATATTTAATTTTTCTTAAATATCTGAAAACCCGCAAATGAATCATTAAAATAGATATAATATTTTCAGGATTACGAAGAAAATTGAATACGGAGAAAACATTATTATCATTACTTCACTTTTTCGGACACACTTAATGGCATTAAAAAAGATATACTCCTTTGGGCGGGGAGTTAGACTAAGTTTGTGAGTGGGAGATAAATTTTTATAGGATCAACGTTATATTCTCGAATTTAAAATTACCGGTAGATATAGGAGCTTTAAGAACTAGAGCTTCACTTGTGTTCTTACACAGTGGATAAAAATGAAATATCTGTATTTACTGATAATTATTAAATTCTATTATTGGTGACGTACCTCGAGATTTCTAACAATGGTCAAGAGACGAGGATGACACCTGAGCTGGCATCCCCTCTCCGGACATCTTTGGCATCTCCGAACTTCCACGCCACGCCAGCGGGTGGACTTCCCCCGGGCTCAACAGATTTAACTTGCATCAGCTCCTCTAGACGGCGGGTCTACAGCCGCACAAAGCTTGCTTCCCCACATCCCGGGGCCCTGAAAAACCCTGACTGTGACCACAAGGCTACTGTGGCCTGGCTCTGTCCATTAGTGATTGATTTAAATTGTTCTCTAGCAAAAATGCATACATATTTGTGCATTTATCAAAAGTTTTCCAAAACATTTAAATAAAATAAAATTTATGTATATATATATATTTATATGTGTTTATTGCTTTGTTAAAAAAAACCATTTATATTTGTGCAAGTTCTCTAATTCTTTTATATTTCAATGGATTTATCAAATTATGTTTATTTGATTTTATTTAATCGGCGAAAAATTTAATCCATGATTTTCTTACGAAATAAATTTTGAGCTTGCTTTTCCTGCAAATTATCAAGTATCATAAAAAGTAGTGATTTTAATTGTCTTGAGTTTAAAATATAAATGTCTATATATTTAATTTCAAAAATAAAGTCACAAAATAACTCCTTAAGTCAATAGAAGTTGCTTGGATTTATTTTGAATGTAAAGTTCTCGAGCAATTTAATTTAATGACATCGAGTATGAATAAAAAAAACACCAATGGAATAGAAAAAAAAATAGTTTTCTCTTTCCTTTTAAATATACCCCTTTTATTTTGGTTCGTGCTCCTACTAGCAATTAGTAATTTGTAATAATAAGACTATGGATGTATTTTAACATATTCGCATGTGAATAAAATAAAGTTAATTTCATTCAGTGCAGACATTTGCAATTCTACATTTAACAACCCAAATAAGGAATTAAAATCAAAGAACATTTCTGTTTTTCTGGTCAAAGATCATTGTTGCATCCCCTAGAGTTGTTATGATTTGGTGTAAACTTCTTTTCTTTTTTTAGACAAGAATTTCAAAGAAATATTATTTAAACTAAACTAAATTGTACTTCTTGAATTATTAATAATCAGGGAACTATCAATTGATATTTAGAAACCTCCTAACACTAGTAAAATTTAAGATCATTTTGGGAGGGTACATTTTGTTCTGGGTCTCCTAGCATTTTTTACTCTATCACCGTATTTACACTAGCTAGAAAAAGTCTGCTTTCACCCATAACAACTCATAGAGCAAAGGTAAAATTTAACAGAAATATAATTTTTTTTCTAACAAAATTTTATGAATTTGTTTACTATTATTTAAATGTTGAGCATGCAAGAATTAATTAGTTTTGAATTAAAACTACGTAAGATAGTGGGTTTTTTGTAGCAAAGCACGTAAATAGTAGGCAGAAATAGTCTGCGTTCACCATTCGAATATTCATGATTCCTGGAATTTTTATCCACAGGCGTTATAGGTTAACAGAGTTTTTTTATTCAGTTATCAAGTAAAATAGCTTAAGAAAGTTTGTTGCGCAATAACTTTTTTTATTTTTTGGGGGGTACGAAGCAATTCAATGGCGTGGAAAATAAAAAGAAAGAAATTAGTATCAGTGAGTTTAAAATCATTATGAAAATGCGGGAAAAATGGAAAAGTCGTCGGATATAACCATATCCGTTGATGGCAGTATTCATCTATCTAACGTGTTATTAAAACTTTAAAACTGCAGGAATTTAAAATTTGAAACCTGTTCGGGTCGTCCATCTAAACTGAAAAAAGGAAGTTTTGCTATGCGTGGTAAAAAAATCCGCGTTTGACGGGAACTCAAATAGCAAAGACATTCATGGGTTTAAAAAAAAACATTTGCGGGGATACTGCAAGAAAATCTTGAAAAGGCTCAAACTGTAGTCGAGTGGCCGTAGAAAGCTTTATATTTCGAAGACCGACGGATAGTTTTGAAAAAAGAGCATATACATAGCCGGGGTTCGGAGGACTGTGATATTCCCCAATGAAGAAAATTTTTACATTTTTTGGCAAAAAAAGATCATAAACGGGTATGCAGAAAACCCTTGTACAGCCTTCAAAAGAGCACTTAGTACCAACGGTGAAGCAGGGGGGTAGAGTTATGGTGTGGGGTATGGTGAGCAATGGTGTTGGCAAGTTGGAGTATATCGAATCAATATGATCAAAAAGATTTCCTTGATGTCCTAAAAAATTTAGAGGAAAGGCAAAAAACTTGGCCTTGATCGTTATTTCCTCCAACACGACAACGACCTAAGATACCGCTGAGATTTGAAACTTTTATTGTATACCGTCCTAAATCAACTGCACACGCCCCCACAGTCACTTGATCTGAACCCCAGAAACCTATGGGGTTTATTTTAGCAAGATTGTCAACACAATATATCAGAAGGATATACTGAAGAGTGTTCTTGGACGAATGGGGGGAAGATAAGCCCGAAGAAACAACAAACTTGAAACAATGCCGAAACGACTTTAGAAGGTTCTAAAAGAAAATTTTTTCCAACCCGCTATTAAATAGCTCATTATCCTTTTTAAAATATTTTTTTTAGCTTTACTAAAACAGTGAACTCAGACTTTTTTTACTTGATTTTTGGGATCGCAACAAATCTGTTTTATTTTAAAATCTATGAAAGCAAACCAAATTTACTTTTGTTATTCTCAGTACTTGAAATAAACTAAATAAAATATATTTAAAAAAAAATTTCAGATTCCAGTTTTAAATTTTTTTTTCGCTTTTTTTTTAAGCAAAGTACATGAACGCAGACTTTTTCTAGCTAGTGTATGTCGATTTCTGAGTTACGTTTGCCGGTAAAATATTTATGGAAGAGATAACCTCCTTAGGCGCGTTTTTTTTGAAGAGTGGATCTAAATTAAGCATCAGGTTCGGCTGCATTACACTTAATCAGGTTTACTCTGCTCCAGTCGACAATCGTGATCAGGTCGGTGATGCTAGCTTTGTTTTTAATTGAAAACTTCTTAAGCGTGTGAAGTTTCATTCTCTTTATTTGAATACAGCTGTCATGCAGCCCACTGCCACTCAACTCCAACGAGTGAACAAGAGAAGAGCAAATCAAAATAATTGAAAAAAAAAAAGATTTCTTATGTAGGAGATTGAAGATAAACAGAAACGAAATATATATATATATATATATATATATATATGTGTGTGTGTGTGTGTGTGTGATCTATTTTTTGATTCAGTAGGAAGCGTATTTAAGCACAAAAATATGCCAAAGAATTAAAATCCAAAATTTTAATGAAATCAATGAACGAAAAAGTTGCCAATATTTTGATTTATATGAGTGATGACAACTAAGAGATTACGAGAAAATAAAAGCATTAATTGTAAAAAGTACGAACCCTCTCTTTTTGTCTGCTTAGGGAGTTTTAAGAAAAGTAAACGGCTCTCTGGGCATAAGTTTTCCTAGCCTTGCATAGTTTACGGCGTTATGTGTTATAAAAATGGTACTTTCATATTATCGCAACGGTATTGGCTATATTATATGAAAGGAAGAACAAGGTTGCCAATTCACAGCGTACGACACATGGGACATCAGGGTTGCCAACGTGGGGAGTTATTCTGAACGTTGACATTGTTGCGATAGTACGTAAGTACCATGTAAACATATATGTTATATAAATATAACTTACATAAGTAATTTACACATAAATATTTTAATATAATTGGACAAACTACATTTAAATAGTATTTACTTATATACAAATATATAAGAATTCATAATTATTTAAACATTGCCATTTACAGAAAATGGATGAAATAAACAAATCCACCGATGAATTAGCTCGAAAAAAGAGAGTTATTTAACACCGGCATACGAAAATGCCATTAAAAAAACATATCACGATCGAAAAATTGGATATTCTTGCTCAGAATAAATCAAAAGTTTTCACTTAAGTCGTGTGTTCATGAACACCCACACAAATATTTCAATTCCTACGCTATCAACTCACACTCTCTATTTATTTATTTATTTATCTTGGTGGAATTTTCAATCGTCAATAAAATACATTTTAAAGCGCTCCATTGAACTGAAATTTTATATACATGATTATTTTGGATGGCAATGCAATAATTTAATTATAATCAATAAAAACTAATTGATTAAAACTAATTATTTAAATAATTACAAATACAGCCACATTGGCGACTTAGCCACAATTTTGGTGACTTGTGTCAAAACTTGAAAAGGTTTTTTTCTCACGAAGGTTTTTCTCTTTTTATATACTCGATTATTTTGGATGACAATACGATACTTTAATGATAATTAATAAAAATTAATTACCACTTAATGTTGTGATTCTGTCACATGTATATACATATTTATATTAATTGTAACTATTTAATAAAAAGTAGCTAAAATAAAATTTTTCTTTGATCTAAGTAGGAATTGACTTAAAAATTTGTTTATATTGTTTTACATATTGAAATATTAACGTAATTTATCTGAAAATTTTAAATATTGATAAAGCTTGTATTTATTTTTTTTATAAAAAATAGGATAGATTAACGGCTAAATTGATTTATCTATTAAAATCAGGAATAGTAACTATCAGTAGCGCACACAGGAATCTTTCAAGGGGCGGGGGGTCCAAAGTCGAAAGTCCACTATTCTCGTATCGTGCTCCAATACGCCGTCCAATATATTCCTTTGATTTTGTCGATTAACGGCGACAAAAAACAGTAAAAAGTTAATTATTAAATGAATAATTAGCATTAATTAATAAAATTAATTATTAATAACCAGTACTTAATATTATATTTTACGTACTATATACATAGGATTATAATAAATCGGAAAAAAATCAAGGGCTTTGGGAGGGGGCGGACCCGAGGACCTCCCCCCTTGTGTGCGCCACTGGTAACTATTATTTGTTTAACCTTTTTTCCACATAGACAGCAATAGTAATTATTACCTTTAAGGCTGTCCTTGACAAAAGTAGAGAGCCTGAATTAAATACAAAGCACGATTTCAGACAGAAAAACACTTCAATTTTCATGAAAACTTGCAACATCCTAATTCATACATTTAAAAATAGCATTTTTAGTATTTCAAAATATTCTATAAATACAGTTGGATCTCTATATAACGAAGTCACTAAATCCCCCCAAAAAGTTCATACATGGAAATTTCGTTATACAGAGGTTCATCTTTTAATGTATATAAACCACATACAAGTTTTAAATTCATAAACACTATATATTAAAAAAAGCAATTATTCATACCTTGTTTTATATTAATATATGTTTATTTTATATATCTTACCTATCAAGAAAGAAAGAAAAACTGCAAGGAAAACAAGAATGTCGAAGAATTCACTGTATTTTCAACACTAAGAGAATAATTTTGTACAAAAATTAATGAATTTTAAGGACATTTTATAATTTAAAGCATACAAGAAATATTAAACATACATTATTTTATAATTAGAACACGGAACAACTCCACTGAGGGTAAAAGAGGATATCGAAGATGTTTCTAGTGAACTAGGCAATGGGGGTTAAAAGTTGCACTTCTTGGATCCGTCCAGAACTCTACTCCTCTTGACGAGTTAGGATCTAATAAAACCATTTCAAGATTTATGACCTCAATAGAATTTGAACTTTTTTCAGAAATACTTAAAAAAAAAGGAAGATAGAAAATTGAATCACAAAAGAAAAAGTTCGTTATATAGAAAATGCACTTCGCTATAGAGAGGTTATTGTACGAAGAAAATCGTGAAATGTTCAAGGTTCCAGGAAAAAAGTTCGGTATATAGAAAAATTCGCAATATAGAGATTCGACTGTATAATCAGTTTTTCCTTTTAACATACAGAGAGAGACTGCCCAGCTATAAATATTTTACACCAGAAAAATTAGGTCGACTCGGATAAGAATAAGTAGTATGGTAAAATACTGTTTCTC
>BMAV01011912.1:59768-75579 GCA_019973955.1 Trichonephila inaurata madagascariensis | reverse complement strand
GTCCTTTAGATTAAAATATATTTATATTGTATCAAACAATTACATTTCATTTTACTATAATAAATTATTTTTTTAATAAATTCCGAATTGCATTATGCGTATCCTCTTTACTATGAATGGTACATTATTCTCTGTGTGTGCGACTTTCATTTCTCCTCCTCCTTTTCTGTTTTGAGTGCCCAAAAAGCAAGAGGCAGTCATAGATGTTTTTAAAGTTTAAAAAATCATTCAGGATGATTAAGATAAAGAGTAATGTATACTTAATCGTTTGCATAAATGACAGCAATATCAAATTTCAGCAATGAGTAACGAAAGATCAATTCAAAAGGAACACCGTAATTTTCAAGAAAATAGCAACTGTAATATTTTAAACATTATTTGATTATTGCATTATTATATTATACAAACATTGTTATATTATCTATGTCTGTATGCATGAAAAATAATGAAAACAATAATAAAAATTCATTCTGTTTTAAATTTTCACTCCAATAAATGTTTTTTTTTTTTTTGTTTCCAAATCTGATATAAAGGTACATACTTTTATGTGCTGCCCGCGAGATTATAATGTTTTTCCGAAGTGGCCTGCAAGGTCATTTGGGTTAGACACCCCTGAGCTAGGGTGTTGTGGCCGCGGTATGCCTAGTGGTCAAGATCACGAACTCGTAGCTAGCGTGTTATGAGTTCGAGCCTAGCGCCGCTGACCACCCACCGTATAGAGGGGGCCTCTGCACGTTAAATCTTTCATAGCTCAAACGTTCTTCCATCAGTGTGGTGTAGAAGTTAGGACAGCGTTTGCCAGCCTAGGTGTCATCAACGTCACTTGACCTTGTTCAAAATTACGGAGTCCGTCTCCAATAGCCCTTGTGACGCTTTACAGAGTGATGCTATAAAAAGGCTCACTTGCTAGCATAGGTGTTCTTTACACTAACTGCTGTTCTTATCGTCACAAAATTCGTCTTTGATTGTCCTCGTGTTATTGTAGAGCAGGGGTCTCCAAACTTTGAAGCCTTCGGGCCATAATGATTTTTTCAGTATGTTCCAAGGGCCAAAACAGTTTTAATTTTTCTGCCCTTAGCTATATTTCTAGACTAGTATAGTCGCAAAGTGCGCGACCTAAGCAAACTTACGCTTTTTTTGCATTTCAATTACTATTGTGTATTGTGACACTTAACGACATTTAGTGGTGTGTAGTGGTACTATGTACTATCTATTTCAGCTACCCGCTAACAGGTGACATTAGTTGTAATTAAATATTTGGAATTACCGTGTTGGGGTTCGAGAAAGTTCTGGTTCTGGCTAGTGTATTCCGATCACTTCGAGATGGCAGTAATTGCATATAAAAAGAATAGCGGCGCAACCGCGAGTCAGTCTGCGTAGGAAAGGCAAAGGAAGCGAAACTGTCTATTGTGAAATAAAGTAACACCCGTGCATAAAAGTATTTTGATTTGACTTAGTCTTTATGTGTGATTTGTTAGTATGGAAAAGAAGCGAAAAATCGACAGTGAATGCAGAACGTTCAAAGATAAATGGAACTTTCGGTATTTTGTGACTGTGAGTCCAGTAATAAGGCGCTATGTTTAATTTGTAATGAAACCATAGCTGTTCTCAAAGAATATAACATTAAACGACACTATGAATGGAAACAACTTCAAAATTACTCCATGTATACAGGAAGTTTGCGGACGGAACAATTTGAAGCTTTGAAGCGCGGACTCAAATCGCAGCAATCTTTGTTTACCAAAGCGAATACTGAACAAGGGTCTGCAACTCGCGCCAGCTTTCGTGTGGCTCTTCATATCGCAAAACGTGGCAAACCATTCACCGATGGAGAAATGATAAAAGAATGCTTGATTGCAGTAGCCGAAGAAATATGCCCCGAAAAGGTAAATTTATTTAAAAGTGTCAGTTTCTCAGCAAACACCTTGGCTCGGAGGGTGCAAGACATCGCAGAAAATATATCATCTCAACTGTCTGACAAAAATGGACATCATGAGTGGTTTTCTCTAGCATTGGATGAGTCAACGGATGTGTCAGATACTGCTCAGGTGTTGATTTTTATTCGCGGAGTAGATAAAAGCTATGAAGTGTATGAAGAACTTCTTGATATTGATAGTACTCACGGCACGACAACTGGGGCAGATATTTTTAAGGGAGTTGAAAATGCCATTAATAAAAAGAACCTTCGATGGAGAAATTTGAAATCTATTACAACTGATGGAGGCAAAAATATGTGTGGTAAAAATAAGGAGTGTTTGCACTTGTGTCAAAGGCTGTAGAAAATGATAGCGGTTCAAAACCATTAGTCTTACATTGTATCATTCATCAACAGTCCTTGTGCGGAAAATGTTTGGATATGTCTGAAGTTCTAAAACCAGTCATATCAGTTGTTAACTTCATCAGATCCCCCCACTGGGCTGAATCACCGACAATTCCGCGAGTTTATTGAAGAGCTTGGAGAAAATGTGACTTACCATATCATACTGCCGTACGCTGGCTTAGTTGCGGAAAAGTCCTTAAGCGCTTTTTTGAACTTCGAGCAGAGATCGAAATTTTTTTAAATGAGAAGCAGCGCCCTTTTGCCGATTTAGAAAATAGTGAATGGATGTGGAAGTTAGTATTCTATGTCGATTTGACAAATCATATGAACGAACTGAATTTGAGATTGCAAGGAGAAAATCAGCTTCTCCCTGATTTATACACCAATATCAAATCCTTCAGGCAGAAAATAATACTATTTCAATATTAATTACGTAAAAATTGTTTCACACATTTTAAAACATATGAAGTATTCAGCCACACTACAGAGACTGAATTTCCTATCAATTTGGCAATCGAAACTTTGAGTGCTTTGAAGATAAATTTTGATACTCGTTTCTGAGATTTTAATGTAATTGTGCGAATGAAATTAAGCTTTTTCAAAATCCGTTTGATTCTGACATTGAAACCCTGGCTCTGGAAGTCCAAATGGAAATTATTGATTTACAGTGCAGTGATATGATTAAGAACAAATATCAAAATTCATCTTTGTTGGAATTTTATAAGAGTCTTCCACTGGTACAATTTGATAATTTGCACGTGTGTTGTTTTCTGTTTTTGGTACTACTTACTTGTGTGAGAAAACGTTTTCCAGGATGATGTACACAAAGAATGTTTACAGATCTCAATTAACCGATGAGCATCTTAAATCTCTTTTAATAATTAGCACAAGTAAAATTGATCCACAACTACAAACTATTGTCGGTGGAAAATCACAATTACATAAATCTCATTAATGTTTTTGTTTTACTGTGATTAGTGGGATTCATTTCAATTATTTGTTAGTTATTAATATGCTTAAGCTTAGATACTTAAGTTTTCTGCGTCATCATTTCTGTCGTTAAATTTTACCTTGCAAGTAAATAAAACCGAGTAATTATCATTCTGTGTTTTCTTCTTCAACTTATCACAGCACTAGTAACAACAATAAATCATTGGCTGTCGCGGGCCAGATTGATGACACTAGACATAAGCTGTCGCGGCCGGATTGATGGCACTGGCGGGCCGTAGTTTGGAGACCCCTGTTGTAGAGGGACAATCATTCCAACCAATCTCTGCGATAGAAATTCATTTCATTTTCTGTTAAAAGTTGTTCGGTAGACATGATCGGTATTTTTGTAGAAGGTTCTGTGCTTAGAGTAGTGTTCGAGGGGCCGCGGTAGCCGAGTGGTATAGGTATCGGATCGTGGCTTGCCTTGTCACGAGTTCGAGCCCAGTACCACTAAAGACCCGCCGTGTAGGGCAGCGATGCACGTTAAATCTGTCGAGAGCTGAAACGTCCTCCCGTTGGTGTGGTGTGGTAGTTAGGAGAGGGGGGTGCCAGCTCAGGCGTCGTCCACGTCACTTGACCATGGTTCAAAATTACGTGGTCCGTCGCCAAAAGCCCTCGTGTAGCTGAACAGTGCGACGTTAATATTAGATCAATCAATCAATAGAGTAGTGTTCGAATTTTTAATTCCGTTTGGATTGGAAAGGACCCAAGGATTATCGAAAATTTCAAAAGGGAAATCTTATCTCTCTTTGAAAATAAATTCTGAATAAAATAATGTGCCACTACTAAATGTTTCATACATAATAAAAGGTAAAAACAGAAACTTTCACAAAATATTCCACGATATGAAATGTAAAACTCGCTTCCTCCACGAAGCAAACATTTAAATGGAGATCGGTTGAGAATTTTGCTTTTGTAAAAGGTTTGAATATGAAGATCCGTTCTCGATGCTGTAATAAAAGAAAATCTCAGTAATATGTAATAATTTCTTGCTTGTAGTATCACTTTTATAATTCGAGAAATTTCTTTATCACTTTTCTGTTGAATGGGATGTACACGAGGGATTAGTGACTCAAAATTGAATGAATTTGTTTAACTTCTCCTTTTGTCGGAAAATGATAATTTTGAAGATCACAACTTGTGAGTTGTTAACACTATTTGACCAGGGCTTAAAATCAAGATACTCATCTTGAATGGTCCTCATTGTTGTAGTGTTTCAATCCTTCCAAACAAGTTCTTCGATAAAAATTGATTTCAACTTCTGTCTGATGTTCGTGAGACACGATTGATATAGTTGTTGGAATGGAAGATTAAGCGTAAGAAAAGGATATACCGTGTCCTGTGTTCATATCTATTCATCCTTATTCAAAAATATGAGATCTCGTCGTCAATGTACGTAGTGTTATTAAATAGCGTGAAGGCTGTCCAACCGGTCACTTTGACTACATATCGTTTTAAAATTTGGGGGGGGACTTCAAAGAAAAAAATACGAATTTTTATTGATTTTATCTCAAAAGTTAATAAAATGATTTCGTATTTGTAAATGTTTCTTAAGAGTGATGTAAAATTGATTCAGTTTTTTTTCTTTAGAATTGAAAGGATAATGTTTACTTTTGTTTGATCTCTTAGATGTGTATGTCCGTCGAATATCAAGCAACGATCAACCAGCAGAATAACACTTGGCGAGGAATAGCCTCTATACCAAAAACTTATTTCCCACCTGGAGTGAGCCACTTCAATGCATATGCCATACATGGTCCAGGAGATGGAATACAATACGAAGCATTATTCCCAGTTCTAACTCATCACTTTAAGCACCCAGACTTGTAAGTTGAAAATGATATATTCAATAACTTAGCAATTTAACTTTTTTTACAGAAATTACTGATGTATATATATTTGGAGTTGTCATTCAATGACTTCACCTAAAATTATGCTAAATTATCAACTAGTTAAGACGATTCTGAACGCTATATGCAAACATTTGAAGCATATATTATCTCAGTGTTAAGATGAGTAAATGAATTATCTGTTGTCTTGGTGTAACTTTACTGCCCTTGCCTTCTTTAAAAAAAAGTCGATTTCTTTTTGCTGTTACAAGATATACATTTTCTGTTTATTCTTGTACATTTTCATTGCCTTTGAAGCTTGCATCCGAGGTGTGCTGTATTTTTTTACTTATATTTTTCCTCTGTTAGCTTATTTATGCCTGATTTGAAACTTATTCTGCGATAATTTTTTTGTAATGATGATGATATCGTGTCCATGACAAGACCAAATCAGACAGCTTCATGGACCCAAATGACTATTCTGGCAATCGGTTCAATTTTATCCTCATAAAGGTTTGTTGAAGAAAACATGACCCCTATTTCTCATAGGGCAGCAAGAATAGCTAGGCATCCAAACATATTTTGTTGTTGTAATAGTACATGTTATTGTTATCACTTTCCACTAATGAAACCCTTAATTAAAAATATAATTTTTAAAAATTAAACATGTTTAAGCTGTTTAAAAGTAAAGATTAAAGTTGAAAATAACAAGAAGTATAAATATTAAAATTTGATTTCATTGATGAATTTACAATATTATTCTAGACGTTATTTATTGCAAATTGCATAAAAAAAATTGGTATTTAATTAATGCCTCCCTTCTTAGTCATAGGCTGGAATTCTTCAGGTACATCGCGTTTGATAAGCTTCTGGCAATCGACAGTGCTCTTTCAAAAGAATGGGAAAATGCCCTACAGAATGCAGGTGAGTGCATTTTTGCATTGGAATATAAAATGTGTTTGTGACAGAAATTAAGAACAATTAATAAAAAAAAAAGTTACATGGCAGATTAACAAATGCAATTTTTGAAAGGCATAAAGTAATCTCTATTTAAAAATGTTTATGTCAGTGGCGTAGCGTAGGCTTTCACCGCCTGGGTCCGACCGTAAATTTTGTCGCCTCTCTATTTTAATTATTAGTCAAGAAAATTAGTAAAAGTAAAAAAAAAAAAAAAGCAGCTTTAAACTTTTTTTGTTGATTAAAAATGCACTTTTCGTGGGGGTTTTTTTCCACAGCAAAATCTTTTATACAGTTGTCAATATCAATAGGTATGACATGTTCAATTTCCAGAATAGCTAAATTTGTTAGCCTTAACGTGGACATAGTTGATCTGAGATAATTTTTTTATTTATTTTAGCTTAGAGAAGCTTCTCTCGCAGCTGGCATTACTGATGGCAGATGTTTAAAAAATTCTCAACATTATGACAATGTTTGCTAAGCCATCTTCACGTTTGGACTCAATAATAAATTTCAATAAACCCAGAGAGCCGGACCTAATGAGTTCTTTTTTACTGCCTGGGTCTGTTGCAGTTGCGAAAGCTTGTAGGCGTACGCGCTGAAGTTGTAATTCTTCTTTATTAATGTCTTAAGAAGCTTGATCTAAGTTAAGTTCATCCATGCTCAATATCACTTCAGGCCTTAAAAAAGCATATTTTTGCGCTAGATTCTGCACCTGTTGGAATCTCTCGAATTTCAGCAGTTACTCTGTCTATTGAAGAAAAGTTTGTTCACCTCTAGTTATCTTCGTACGATAACTGAACATTTTTACTTCCGTCTCCAAATATATGCCTCCTCCTGATTCGTCTCTCAGGTTCCAAAGAAATTTCAAGTTCTTCACATAAACTTTTAGAATATATTAAAGCGTCATCCACGAATTCCTCTCGTTTTGCCTCTAATACTATCTGTAAAGCACGTATTTTTCGAGCACATTGATGGATATTTAGTCCCTCTGTTTGAAAATGATGATGATCATTGAACTTCACACAGTACCGGTTGCCAGAAGCCTAAGTAACATAAAAACGAATGAAATTGCATAGCGACTAATAAACTTCCTGCATGTGAGCGTGTATTAAAGGTTTCATTCGTTTCCGTCAGCTTCATCGCGTAGGCGCGATTTGGAGTTTGAAATATCTTTTGATTTTAAATATCGGATGGCTCACCGCCACCCCTTTTCGTATGCCACCTGGGGCGTGGCCCCCTGTGCACCCCCACGTTACACCACTTGTTTATGTATATTCAGTTAGAAATAATCTATTTATTTTTCTTTTCAGGAAAGGAACTCACATGCAACGAAGATTCATGTATATTTTAGCTTATAAAAATTCAGAGGGTCAATTCTCATTTACCTTGTCCTTATTTAAAATTATCCTATTCATTAAATTTATTATAACCTTAAACTAGTTTTTTGTAAGAGCAAATTTATCTTTAGACTTTTAAGAAGCTCCTTGGTCTCAGTGGCTCTTAATCCTCTTTGACTCAGAGAGTACCTCTGCTACCTCAGCGAAAATGGCAGACTCCTTCCTAGAGGAACTTTCCTGGGCACGGAGCCACGCCTTATCCATATACATGCATAAAAAAAATTACGATGGAAATTGATTCCAATTAAAAAGTGTGGCCACGGTAGCCAGGTGGTCAAGGTAACGGACTCGTGGCCGGCGTGCCATGCGTTCGAACCTAGTACCGCTAAAGACCCACCGTGTACTGGGGCGATGCACGTTAACCACTTGCGCTGGAAAGACGTGCCACGCACGTCATAATTCTTTTGTCACAGAATCGCCGATGACGTGGTATGTACGTCGTCATGGAATTGTTACAGAAACAAAAACGACGTGCGTGGCACGTCAATTTGAATTATTGTCAGAGTACAGATCATCAGTGCACTGCATAGCGTACAGTTATAAATATTTAACCCACATTCTAAAATGGAAAGAAAAAGTGACGTTAATGACATCATTTCAACAAATAGAAAAAGAAAACACGATGGTAGTGATACTGAGTTCGATGAAATTTTTCCACTCCGAAACCGACTATAAAAAGTTCTAGGTTAACAATAAATTAGTTTAGAAAGTATAAATCTTTTTCCGATTTCTCTCAGGCATCGCACACTGCATGAAGACCTCACAGCAAGTTATGCTGGACCGTTATAGTACACGCGTTGAGACGGCTCACGCGTCCTTTCTCTAACATAACCTCTGGGTTCTTTGATGGCCAAGATTAATGGCAAATCTTTCCCAACCCAAATCCCAGAAGTGAAACGAAAGTATAGATGTAAAAAAGATAGCCTTTAAAAGGACAAAAGTTTTTGGATGGCAATTTAGAGAAAGTTCAGTTTGAAAAAGGTAGACGTGTAATTTGGCGGCCTACCCAAGAAACACGGAAATCTCGCCATTACTACAAGGTGCATACTATTGCACTCGAGCCTAACTGAATATCTGAAGTTGATTGAACCGTTGCGGAAATTCAAGGTAGGATAAATCATTTGATACAAGAAATCGTAATATTATTAGGATTGAGAGTAGGCAGATAATATAACTATTTAGATAAGTGATCCAATTGCGCGATCTGTGTTAACTACGGCTACGTGTTTTGGTTTATTCTCACTTAATATAAGTTTGTTCAATATATAAGTAATTTAAGTTAAACTCTTGTGATATGGTCGATCTTCGTTGACCATATCGTGGGGTTTCAGCGTAAGTTAGAGGTGTGGGATTTTCGAAATAATGAGACATTCTAGAATTCTTAATATGACTTTTATTAAGAGTTTAACTTAAATTACTTATATATCGAACAACTTATATTAAGTGAGAATAAACCAAAACACGTAGCCGTAATTAACACAGATCGCGCAATTGGATCACTTATCTATATAATTATATTATATCCTCCTACTCTCAATCTTAATAATATATTCGCATTCAGAATATAATCTTCCTACCTTGAATTCTATAAGCAACGGTCCAATCCACTTCAGATATTCATCTAAGCTCGCATACAATAGTATGTACCTTGAATGAATGGCGAGATTTTCGTGATTCTTAGGTAGGCCGTCAATTTACACTTCTATCTTTTCTGAACTGAACTTTCTCTAAATTGCTATAGCGCTTTCTAAAACTTCTGTCTTTTTAAAGGTTATCTTATTTGCATCTATCCTTCGTTTCACTTCTTGGATTTGGGTTGGAAAAGATTTGCCATTAATCGTGGCCGTCAAAGAACACAGAGATTATGTTAGAGAAAGGACGCGTGAGCCGTCACACTCTTAATAAAGTCATATTAAGAATTTTAAAATGTCTCTTCTTTTCGAGAATCCCACACCTCTAACTTACGCTGACCCACAAAGATATGGTCGACAAAGATCGACCATATCACAGCGTCAGTGATTTTTTTTTCTTCCTGCGCAAGTGGTTGAATCTGTCTAAGCTCAAATGTCCTCCCGACCGTGATTCAAAATTACGAGGTCCGATGCCAATTGCCCTCAAGTAGCTGAATAGTGCGACGTTAATATTCTCAAACGCCATTTAAAAAGCAACAAAAATACAATAATAAAAACACAATATAATACTATATTTCATTTGGTCCAAATAATAACTTTTAATTATTAATTATATTTTATAAATGGTACTAATTGCTTACGAGATAGTGAATTTGACTGCAGTCTTACTTTACAAAATTTTGTTAGGAGATAAATATTGTTATCTGGAATAAGAGAACATGAATTAGAAGTGGTATTCTTGATGACAGGCTTGTTGTAATGTATTAACATTTTTTTTGTTTTTAGTTTATAATTTTTTTAAATTTTTAGTTAGATTCCAGCGATGATTATGACAAATTACTATATTTCAAACACTGAGATACCTAGACAACGAAAATTATTTGACCGACATGTGACATGCAGTTGCTTAACTATCAGTTTTAGATATCAGCCTGGATGGTTTTTGCGTAATGGCAATGCAAAAGTGGAATTCGTAAGTCACTGAAAATAAATTGACTTTCTGATTTAAATTTAAGGATTCTTAATTTTCTTTTCACTCGCCTATTGTCTAGAACGAAATTCTTGATAAATGTCTTGAAATTAGTGGGATACTAATTTCAACTAATGCACGTAAAAATTTAGTTTTACTTCCAGCAAATGTCCAACCCAACATAACATTATCAAGTAGCATTTTTTTAAACTTATTTCACCGTTACAGTGAAGTAGTATTCTCTCATTTTTTATGAAATTCTCGTTTTTTGAATACAAAACTTAAAATCGTATTTTCTTTCTTTTTTTTTTTTTTTTAAGTTATTAAAACGGAATAATTGTTTGTGCTCTTTATGCCGACACAAAACTATGTTAAGTAATAAATATTTTCAATTGAGAGATATATTTATTTATCCGACTCATTAAATTTTACTTTTTTTAGTCCAAGATCAATCATTTGAAACCTAATAATTTTATTTCTCTCAAATAAAAATTCCATACTTCCCCGTTAGAAGACCTAAAACACACCAGTACTACAACATTTCACCACTAAAGGAGCTTGTTATGCTCTAAAAAAACTTTCCATTATACCAGCGTTTCTCAAAACTGTGGGGCGCGAGCCTATCCAAACGTCGAAAATAAAACATTATTTAAAAATATTATTTTATTGAAAGGAAGCAAAACAAAATACATTCTGACATAATAAAAAATAAAATACGCGTTTACAAGATATAATATATTTATAAATGTATCAGTACTGCACATTGTGTTTGGTAATTAATTTAACAATACTAAGCTAAGTACAACAAATACCAGTGACTCCATGGGCTTTTCATATATAAAATTATTTAAAAAATGTAATACTTATCTTGTTAATATGTACGGTTTGTAATTAAATTTATATTGTAGATTTACATCGAGAAGTACATTATTATAATTGAATTCAATACATTGTTATTGTTTGGAAGGAGGAGGGGGGGGGCGAAGAAAATTATGTTTTAAAATTGGGTCGCAAGTATCGAAAGTTTGAGAAGCACTGCATTATACATAACTCATTAAAACTGAGAACAATGTTGATAACTTAGTACAATAGCAAAATTTTTAAAAGATCAGAATAAGTTAATTTTTAAGCAAAATATATATTACAAGACAAACATACAACTGCTACATCGTAAACAGATTTTAAAAATGGAATTTGAACTTTTAAACAACCTTTCGAATAAGCTAAAAACTTTTCCGATGTTTTATTAATTATTTTCTTAGTTATCTACGGTTTCAATGATATTTATATCTCGAGCTTATAAATGTATTAATGGAAAAAAAAGAATGCTTCACTAAAAAGTAGCATCAATTTCAAAAATGCTTTAGGTAAAAACTTTTTTAAGACACGGTACGCATGAAAAAGTTTGAAATGAAAATATATCTTAATTTTTTTTCCCTACGCACGCTATTAATTGAATCTCTATGAATTGATTCTAGTTCAAATTTAAATTTTGAAAGTTATTTTAGAAGTAATAGCTTAAATTTTAAAGCCGAATATATTAACAAGTGGCAATAAAAAATATTTGAATGAAAATTTCCTCACTATATTATCAGGATACATGGTGAATACCTTAAGTTGTGAAGATTAAAAAAAGGTTCAAAAACTGGAAAGGTTTTTAATTAAACATAGTGGCCAAACGACTTGTCACCTATTTATTTTTATTTTTCTTTAAATTGAAACTATAGAAAATATTCATTAACATCATAGAAAATGTGTTTGTCAAAATAATATAGATATAGACTCTATTGTTTACAGTTAAGATTGTTTTAATTTAATAAAAAATATTTGCTTTTGTTTTGTGATGCCATGAACAAAAGCTATTAAAAGAAGCAGATTGTTTCTATAGGACAAAATGGCGTGAAAATTTCAAAACAATGGGAAGCGTTATAAGGATGTAGAAGGCATATTTAACTAACGGTACTTTATTTAGGGGACATAGATCTAAGAAAACATGATGAGAGGAAATTGAAGCGGATTGTGAAGTAAAATAGGGAAAACAGACGCGATTGACAAACTACAAAGGAGTTCAATTTAAACTCGGAAACGAAGATATCTCATAGAGCAATACGAAGATTTCTTGGACTTAAAAGTCGACGACCTACATGAAATTCTATTTGTCAGCTTTAAATCGAAAAAATCGTTATGCTTGGGCTAAAGAATATAAAATCTGGGACGTAAAATGCGAGGGAAAAAGTTATATGGACCGATGAGAGCCGTTGTACGCATTTTGCAAATGATGGCAGACCAAGAATTCGTCGGGAACAAAATACGAAGCTCTTCATCCAGATTGCATAAAAAACAGTCGTGCACGCTGGAAGTACATGATTAATGATCTGGGAGCATTTGTTTGGAATGGGATCGGTCCCCTTATCACTGTAAAGGGTAACAGAACTGGAAATGAATACTTCTCATCTAGAAAATGTTGTAAAACCATTAATGGAAGATAGGTTTCCAGATGGTGACGGAATATATCAGAACGACAATGCTACTCTCTTTCGCGCCAAAACAGTATAGAACTGGCTTAACCATAACCATGATGTATTTCATCTTCTGAAATGCCTATCAAGAAGTCCAGATATTTGTGTAATCGAAAATCTGTGGGATGAACTGGAAAGGCATTTAAGGGAGAGTTGAATAATCTTCCAATAAATCTCCAAGAACTAGAAATATCACTTCACAAAGCATGGTCTGAAATCACTGTAGAGACATGTCGGAAGAGCTTATTACGACAGTACGACGACGAGTTTACGCACTGTACAAGAGGTGGAGAACCCTCGGCCTCTGAATTTCTTGTTCGGCGTTCATAAAAGCTGGCGCTTCTATTAATTAATATTTCACTCCATAGATTACAACAGTTTACAAAAGAATGAAATTAAATAAAGAACGTCATGAATGTATGTTTGTTTCACTAACTGCTCATAGGAATAGCCAATTGTACACTTCAAATGTTAGAACGCCAACTATATAGTGCAACATGGCAACACTACCAGGCATGCTCATTTAGAGGATCAAATAACGCTTCGCGTTATGAAGCTTAATAGAAACAAACACATACACTCATATATGCATGCTTACATAAATAAAAAATACCAACAGTGAAATATAAAAAGTTTCAATTGTATCTATGACTGTAATAATAAAAAATTAATGATTAATGTTATTATGCAAGCTTTTATACCCTTATGTGAATACAAAAATATTTTATATTGTAACTTTTAATGTCAAATAATAAATAATTAAGGATTTATTTATATTTTTTTTTTGTAATATTTCTATGTATATAATTCATCAAATTGTTAAAACTATAATAATTCCAAAAAAGTCGCATTTATAGGTACACCAACCTAGGCTTCCTCCTTTATTTTTTTAATTTACATGTGGCCTCTAATAGTAAAAAGGTTCCCCACCTCTGCACTATACAAAACAAAAGGCGGAAGCATCAAATATTAGATGAGGTGACAAGTCATTTGACCAATATGTTTAATTTACAACTGAAATTCCGCATGGCATGCTTTCATTACAACTTCCTATAGCGATTTTAATGAAAGAAAAAAAAAACATGTCTTGTCCCAGTTATAAGGAAATGTGGAGAAGGGGCATTAAAAACGTAAGTCCTCGCATTCTATCCCAACATTCGTTTTTACTCATCTGTCTTTACATTTCTAATTCAGCAAACTGAACACACGAGTATACCAATCAACACTTGTACTTTCTTTGCAGTAAAGTCTCAAAAATATCCCGTACCATTTGCAAACTTTTACTAGACATTCGAATTTCAAATCTGTCTTTGCTTCCTAAAATAATGCTTGGTGAAATTTTTTGCTAAGATTCCTGGATATAAATGAACTACGTTATCCTCTGTGAATTGAATTTTTAAATTCCTTTCAATAACCTAATTCTTAACAATTAGTAAGTGAAAATACAGAAAATACTTTTGAAATTCTTATAATAATCCCAAAAATTGTTTTTAGTGAAAGAAATAAGTTCTTTTGTATGTATAATTTTTTCTTTGAATTACTCCCTTCACACTAAGACATTTTTTTTAGTGTACTAAAAGTTTAAGAAAATATTTTTAGCAATCTGAAAGAGTCAAACCAAAATGATAAAAGCGGGTACGCTGATACAAATACTCTTAAATATGATTCAAAATTTTGATCACATTCTCGTGATACATTTTTATTTTTCATGAATTCAGAAGAATTTTTTCACTTATATCCATCCTACTTTAATTTTCTTACCGTCTTGTTTACAACGCCATTTACTGTTTCAATTTTTTTTTCTTTGACTCCCAGATAAATATTTTCTGTTTTTTTTTTAAAACACACCTCACGCACAAATACATAAAGAGTGTTCCTTTTCAGATTTGTTACTTTTATTGATAATAATTATTTTTGTATTTTATAGTCCTTATTAAATCCCCCTTGTGACGTCGTGAGTAGTTATCAAACAAGAAAATTTGTCACAGACTCATTTTAAAATTAAAGCAGTATTTATTTGCTTCATAGGTTACTAAAAAGTCCAATAAATATGCCAAGCCGGGTAGACAGTCTATTTCACGGGAGTTTAATCCTTTTTCCGAAAGGCACTCGCTAATCCCTTTTCTTTTCAGGGCTCCTCTCCAGTTTTCTCCATCCAGGGCTCTACATCAAGTTTTCCATCCAGGGCTCGATATCTCCTCAAAATCAACCCCTTTTAAACACCAGGGGCGAGTCCACAACACGCCCCTCGTCTTCCTCATTGACAGGCCAAAAAAGGTCTGCCCTCGTCCCCGGGCCACATTCGTCTCCTATTTGTGCGGCAAACACAAACACATTCCTGGTCTGTCTGGAAACTAAGGGCACCATAATTCTCATCTAACTTCTGAACACCCTTATTCATCACACCACCTGGGTTTTATAACCCCATTCTCTCGGCACCGGCCGAGGCGACAGGATTCTTTCATACAGGCTTCGCCTATATGTCAACCTATTGTCACCGGCTCTCTTTGGATATTGTAACTTCCAGACTCGATGTCGGCGTTTGTCCGAGGTCAGACAATAAACAATGACCCCATGGCCACGTGCTTTTGTCACCTAATGTCTGCTTGGAGCTATAAAACTTCGCATGAATAAAAGGGTGAGGTTCACCCCAATCGAAGACGTCACACCCTCTTCTAAATTTCTCGCATTTATTCCGTATCTGTAACTTTAGTTAAAACATTTTCTATTAACAGGAAACAGCGCAACTATTTATGTATTCAAGAAAGATAACTACTTATAAAGAAAATATTTTGAGAGATACTTGGTTCTGCATAAATTTGTAACGGCATTAAGTGATGTAAGTTTTAGTGTTTTGACGAGATGGCGCTGCTGCACTAAATGAAAAATAGTTTGTCAGTGTTTCTCAACGTGGAGTCTATACCCTACTAGAGGGCAATTTAATTTTTCAGGGGAGCAATTCGAGAAAGGACTCATTTAAAAGGTAAATGATCTATTTATTAGTAATATATAGCCAATTATATAAAGAAAATTTTCAACGAAGTTTTTGAAAGGTTTCATTGGTTTCAAAATGTGAAGTAATTAATACAGTTGTTTATATTGTCAATCATCTAAAAATTTTGTCGACTGATTTAAAAGAAAGATTTTCTGACTTACAAAAAATTGATTTCCCTTGGATGGCACAGCCAAAGTAAG